>JAOEHY010030766.1:0-14296 GCA_025447955.1 Psilopsiagon aurifrons | reverse complement strand
AAACCACTGCTGCTACCACCAATAATAATAATGACCAGGGAAAATACAAGGGAAGAGGATACAGCTGCTCACCACCCAATGACCAAGCTGTGAACTAAAGAGCTGTGAACTAAAGAGCTGTGAACCCGCTCTTGCGGGTTCCTGCCCCCAGTTTTTCCATCCTGGACATGAGGTGCTGTGGTATGGAATACCTCTTTGGTCAGTTTGGGTCAGGTGTCCTGTTTCTGCTTCCTCCCAGCTTCTCCTCTTCCCTGGCAGAGCATGAGGCTCAGAAAGTCTTTGGCCAGATCAAAACGTTCTGAGCAGTAACTGAAACATCGGTGTTATCAGCACTGTTCCCAGGCCAAAAGTCAAAAACACAGTGCTGCACCAGCTGCCGAGAAGGAGAAAAATGGCTGTTACTGCTGAACCCATGACAGTACCTATAGAATCCCTTCCTGTTATCTGTAACATCCCTAGCCAAGTTTTATTCTAACTGGGCCTTAGCCTTCCTAACCTGGTCCCTAGCTTCCCAGACACCATCCCTGTATTATTCTTCCCAGGCTGCCTGTCCTTGCTTCCACCTTTTATAAGCCTCTTTTTTCCTTCGAATTTTCCTCAGCAGCTTCTCACTCATCCAAGGAGGTCTCCTGGCCCTCCTGCCGCACTTCCTTCCTTCACAACACTCCTGAGCTTGTAAATGTATTGAGAGCTAAAGCTTGGAGAGAAGGTGTGATGATGCTGGGGCAGCATGAGGGAAATCTAGTAGTTAATGAACTGCTCACCAAAGTGAATCCATTTTCTCCTGTAAAGGAAAAGGTTTTAATTTTGCATCAAAATACTTACAGCTGATCAGAGATTTTCAGGGTTTACAAAGATCTGTATTCTTGCTTTAAATTTCAAGCAACAGTGTTCCATAAATTTTTAGATAAACAATAGAATTTTATATGTAGCTTCAGTATTATGAATCACAGTCTCTCAGAAAGCTGTTTTTTAATAAAATTCAGTACAAAGAAGTGTTACAGATTTATTTTTTTTTTAACTAGATCTAAAAATAACTTCACACAGAAGTGAAATGACTTTATCGTAATTTGAAAGGGAGAGAGAAGCCCAGTGTAGGAATGGCATTCTGATGGGGCTGGTCAGATGAGAAAATGCTACAGTACTAAGAGTAAGAAAATTATCTGCTCCTTTCTTCTCACTGTCTCACTTTCTGGCTGCATGAGACTAGGGAATTGCAATGAAATTAGGAACATGTCAACTGCAGGTTGTCCTATAGTTGACATTGGTTAAACCTGAAGAAGGTTATCTGCAGTGCTAAGCAAGCCAAGTGGGATAATGAAAAGTGAGAACATCTGAGCACTTTATATCCTGCTTTTCTCCACAAATGGGTTTCAGGATAACTTTGGGAAGAGCCCAGGTTTGTCCTTATGGCCAAGCATGTCAGCAGCTACTGCAGTGGCTTATGGACATTTTTTTTGCCAAGTATTTCTAAGCAGCTACATAAAGGAACAATGCAAGAAATTGTCTTGAGGGGGGAATGAGTTAGAATTCCCTCTGCCACCAGTGTCAGCTGTGGGTTTGGACAACTCCTGTGACTAAAAGGGGCTCAGCTGGGCAACCTCTGTGGGGCTGCTCTTCTTCTTTGGACATGTCTGCCCCTGTCTTCTCAGCACTTCTTCATATATAATTACTGAAAGGAAACTATAAGATAGAGTATGTATTTCTGCAGCCTCAGATCAGTATGGTGTTATACATCATTCCCTTCTTGCTTATGTGCTGAACTGTCAGTGTAAGCAGTAGGTTGGTTTTATATTTAGAAAGCAATGTATTAGCTGAGTGGCAGTTTGGCACGCGGTTTGCTATCTTTCTTTGTCCAGCTTTGTATAATTTAATTTTAGGAAGCAGCAATTTCCACCTTCACAAAAGAATATTCAGCAGCATTTTCTTCAATTTCCACTTGCTAGGAGTTTTTACTGAAGAGAAACTCCCTGCTTGTTGTGCACACCTTTCCCAGTAAAACTTTGTTTTATTGCCTTTAAAAACAACAGAGTGACTCCGGTGTAGCTGTCACAGCACCCAGCGTGTTGGGCTGTACCCAGCCATGGTAACACTGTCCCCTTTGCCATAAATAATGAAGTATTGAGAACTTCATTACAGCTCCAGTAAATGTAGACAACAGCCATCAGGGAAACAGAGACAAACAATACAAGAAAGATGGTATTTTTTTAATTGATAACCTGGAAGAAGCCTTATTGGTCCTGGTGGGTGTAACAAGGTGCAATTCAATTTTAACGCTACAGTGCAGTGCTTTTGCCTTACACATTGCCAAAGCACTGGGAGCTGCCAAAGAGGGTTAACATCCCTGCCAGGCTGGTGGGAAGGAAGCTGATGATGGACAAACCTGTATGGTGGCAGCTGCCTGTATGGAACAAGGAATAGAAACCAGAGTGGGAAATCCTCTGAGGGACTGGGGCTTTGGGGTGCCTTGTGGGATGGGACAAGCACTAGGGCAGTGAGCAAAGAAATTGTCTCCTGAGTTTAAAGTCCTGCTGGGTTCAGGCAGCGGGGTTTTATGCACAGTCTTTGAATAAACAGGATTACAGCAGAAATAAAAGAAATCCTTGTTTCTGTCACTCTCTTACTGATGGAAACAACATGTAGGACACTGAATTTTGCTGCTCAAGTTGCAAAATGTCTGTGTGATAAAGAGCAGTGCAGGGAAAGGGGATACTCATACATGGCAAATTCTTTAGGAATGGGGTGTGAAGCAGAAATAATTGGTGAAACTACAGGAGGGGAAGGGGGATTATTTCCAGTAACTGTTGACCATAAAGTGCAATTCAAAATTTTCCCTGTAACTTGCATACATAGAAGAGGGCTGGAACCAAGCTAGTGGCAGAGGATATTCCAGTTAGGCAATTTTCAAACCACAGATACAATTATTATGCAGACATTTGCAGGTCTGTAACCAGGAATGGTGTTCAGCCTTCAATCAGAGCAAATTCATTTCCAAAATTAAATATGTGTCCTGTCACAGTGAGAGTTGAACTGCCACAGTCATCACAGAGAAAGATAGGGCTTTGGGAAATAACTTTCTCACATGCATGTGGGTGTAAGTCCGAGAATGCATGCCTGGAGAAGAGCTCTATCCACTGTGCTGGGTGCTATGGGGAATGCAGCAGACTGATCTGTGCTGTGACCGACCTGGATGGGCTTCCCCATGCAGCAGTGAAGAACAGCAGAGCTGCAGTGCAGCACAGAAAAAGCTGCATTACCCAGGGAGAGAGCAAGCACAGGAAATAACCCAGAGTAACCTGGCTGACTTACATTTAGCATGCCTGGCACCCATCCCCTTTTTGCCCTCTGTGGGGCATTTTTTGTGGTGAGTTAAAATACTGCCATCCTGATGTGCTGAATGTGCTCAGCCTGCCATGGGGGTGAGATGCTGCAAGCTGGGCTGGACTGCTAACACTTCTCAGAAAGGTGGTAGCTGACAGCCTGCAGCAGCGCCAAGTGTTTTTCCTCAGCCTTTAATAAAACTGTGAGATTCCTTTTACAGCTGTGCAGTCCTGGAGAAGCTGCTGGCTTGCATGGATTTACACGATGGCAGAGTTTGTCCCTGGACGTATAGGAGGGGGAACTGTTAGCATTCTTGTACAAAGAATATGACCAGAGACAGCTGGCAACCTATTTCTGGTACTCACCACTTCAGTTTCTCATATGACATCTGAGAGTATCTACCAGCATTTAATTCTCATAAGTACATTCTCAAAGTCTTTTTAGCTTGCATGATGTGTGAATTCGGCGCCTCTTTCCTTCACTATGCGTTAGGAAAAAGGTTGTCATAGAAGACACCCATCCAGCTATTTTCTCCAGCCATGTAATTCCCATTGCTGTGTGCTTTGGTTTGCACACAGCTATCACTGCCTTTAAATAGACAGCGTAAAGATTACTCCACCCTCCCCTTCCTTTGTTTCTCTGCTCTAAACATAAAGAAGTGATGAATGAGTTCAAAACTGCCTCTTATGTCACAGTATATAAAGGATTTGTGGCAGCAGTCAATAAAATAAAAAGTCTTAAATGCTATGATTTAAAGTAGTATAATAAGGGATGTCTGGAGTTTACCAGTATATGACCTAGCAGAAAAAATAAGAGATGGCTCATGCTGTCTGGTTTAGGCTGTGTCAGGCTTCAAACTGAAGCGCAATCCAGTCTGCTTCAAGCAGGTACCTCCAGGGCATGCCTGAAGTGAGATGGAGACCCTTTCTGGAGAATGGCCCTACTTTGGAGAAAAGGATGGAGGCAGTAGTCTATGCCAGCTTTCTGAGGAGAATGGCGGGGAGGAGAGACTGGGCTAATGGATGATGTCCCCAGTGGTTTCTGTCTGCAGTGAGATGGAGGAAGGCAGCTCATCCTGGTGATGAAAGGTCATGTAACTGTGCTGGGGAGGAAGAAAAGGAAAGTCCCCCAGATCAAGAGAGAGGATAATCAGGTCAGCGGTGAACAACTGCAAGCAGGATGGAGGCAGCTATCTGAAAAAGAAGCAGAATGTATAACCAGTGTGTAAAGGTTATCTGGCTTTCAGAAATTATCAGTTTTTCTCTCCGGGTTTCACTGTTCTTTGGAGGACTGTGCTTTTTCTGATTCTCCTTACATTTTACACTTTTGCTTTAGGCTTTCCATAAATTTAGCTTTAATCTTGGAAAAGAGAGAGGAACAATTTATTTCAATTCAAATGTGATCTTGTGAGTGAAAGAGGTCTTGTGCAAATCTGTTGAATCTCCTGATCTGGATAGAGTTTTCCATTTTTCGGCCATTTCCTACACTGAGCCTGCCTTGAGGCTGTTCTCATCTTGGGAACAAAGATGGGAACAAATAGGACAGTATCGCACATTGATCCTACCTTGAACATGGACCCCTGCTAGCAGGACTGTTCATATGACAAAGATACACGTTCCTATCAAACAGTAAAAAGAGTTTCTTCTTAGATTTTGGCGAATATTTTTGTGTTCTGACTAAAAAGAAGAAAGGAGATGAGTTTTTCTTACAGCAGAGAAGCAGTAGGGAAACCATCTCCATTCTGCTTGGTAGAAAATAGGATTTAACCACCCCTAAAGTGACCATGGCACATGGCAAGCAGAAAAACAAGACAGCTTCATGTTTTAATGCTATTTCTGCCCTCCAAGGAGAAAAAATCCCTCCAAGGAGGGGAGAAATCACTGCATGACTGTCACTGCAAAGGAGACTCTTCCTACACTGTAGGAGTGGAAGATGTTTTTAGACCTTTCCTGGCATGTACCTGCCCTTTGCAGCAGCTTTGAGTATCCCAGAGCCACACAGCTTTGCTGCAGCACCAAACAGGGCTGACAGCTGAGGACCTCAGAGCAGTGTGCAGGGACCACTTGTTCTCCCTGCTGGACATGTGGTGTGTGGGATGGGATCTTGTGTCTCCTCTGGCATCCACGATGCGATCTCGGGCTGCTATGCCAGGTGTCTCAGTCTCCTCTCTCACAGGCACACTTTCCCAACCCACTCCTGGACTCCTCCGCACGGGAGTATTGTTTGGAGGAAATTCCCAGGCTCTGAAACAACATTTCAAAACCCTTCACACTGCAGCTAAAATGGTGCTATAATTTCCTCTTTCTCAATTTTTCAGCAAATACACAGAGAAATAGTGAAACATACCTAACAAACAGCAGGAGCAGCACCTGTCTAAGTGTTGATGCTTATGGTATTCAGTGCCCAGTTTTGCTGGGGAAAAATGTAGGCTCCAGGTCCCAGGTGTCGTGTGTACTGAATTCACCATGCTGGAGGAGGCAAGATGCAAGACCATACCCAAATGTCACTGTCATTTACATGAAAAGGCTCTGTAATGCGCTTGTGCATTGTTTACACCCACCCTTTGTTTAACCCCCAGACTGCATACATACTATGTATGATGTGTATCTTAGCCTGGTTTGGGGTCCAACCACATACAGTTATTTTTGCACAATCTCTGTCAAGATGTAAACCAAGCTCCCATTCTTGAGCTGAGAGCAGAAGATGGGCAATCCCAGGTTCTGCATGGGGAAAGAAGGGCAGCACTCTCTCCCAGATCCTAGCACCAGGTTTGAGGAGGAAGAGGCAGAAGCTTTGCTGTTTAGTTTTTGGACTTATTCTGGGGGAAAAAAAGCCAGAAAGGGTACAGTAGGAGTAATCCCCAACCAGGAGGGAAGAACCACATAACCCCAGCAGGTGTTTTCTCTCCAGCTTTGTGGAAGGAGAGTGGTAGTGTGCTTCGAGCAACAGTAATTAAGACTCTGAGGACAAGTTATGGAAACAACTGCTGGGTATAATAAGGCAGGATTGCCCAGCTGCCCACAGGGTAGTGACACCTCCTGAATCTCCCCATAGGGCTGTGGTGAGGGTGCTGGTCCTCAAGAGGCAGGTGCATCGATGGCAGGGACAAGTGTGCTGCAGTGATGCCTCAGACCTCCTCTGTGCCCTCAGGGCAGCCTGGAGTTTTTAAACCTGTCCCCTCAGGTGTGCTCCCTTGCCCTCCCAGCCCAGCAGGGTTATTGTCCTGTGAACCAATTTTCCATCTTTTTCATGGCAAGTGTAAATCCTGAGTGCAAACAACTCCCAGGCTTGAGTAAAGTTCAAATTCAAAAGGAAAAGGAAGAAAATTAGCCTACAATTTTCTAGCGATATGAAACAGTATCACAGAACCAAACCCGTCCTACCGCTGTTTGAACTCTGTTAACCACCCCCTACCATTCTCCATCCTAGCCTGTGTCGTGCAACCTGCTCCATATCTAATCTCACTATATTGCACAAGGTGTTTGCTAACATCCAAAGTATCTTCTACTGTTCTGAATCATTGAATCTTCTAATCAGACTCTTATAAAAATCTTGGGGGCAGCCTGGTGTAAGTGGTGAGTCTTGTTAGACGCTTTTTCACATTAAGTTGTACTCAAAATTTAACCAAAAATTCACCATCTCCTATTAATAAAATGCTGAGCTGGAACCATCTCAGGCATTTTGAGCACACCTTCTGAATATTTACATATGGAGAGTACACAGTGTTTACAAGAACTCATGTTTATTTATCCAAGAACACTTTCACAGAAAAGCTTCTTTATGACTTAGCAGTACATTTTCCTTCGCCAGTTTATTGACCTTTAGCAATGCATGGCTATTTGTTTGGTAAAACCGATAGTGTTAATCTTAACCTGCCATGTGTAATACATCTTGTAAACACTTTCCTTTTTCAAGAAAAGACCCTGGGTGGCAGGAAGCCCCCCTGGGTGCTGGGAGGAAGGTTTGAATCCAGCACAGCTCATCAGTAAGCAAATGTTGCTATTTGATGACACTTGCTAAGTGGCTGAAGGAAAATGAGTCTGTGCTGGGAGCTTACTTGTTAGCATATCCTTGATGATCCCACTGGCACTTTCAAGCCCTCTTAATAGTTTTTAACCTTGGGTGATGAGGCTGTGCAGCTGGGTCCCCTCTGCTCTGGTGGCCCTGCCAGGTGCTGCTGGTGCAGTCCATGCTGGGAGGCAGGCATGAGTCTGCTGCCTCTTCCTTGGTTAATGGGATGACGTTCAATCCCCTCCCTGCCTACTCTGGCATTTCCTCAGAACTGGGCATATTTATCCAAGATCACTTCCGCAGAAAAGCTTCTTTATGCTTTGAACTGTGTTTTCCCTGCCAGCATCCTGACCTTTAGCACCCACACACAGGTTCACCTCAAAAAAGTTCATTTCAGCAGTGTCCCTCCTGAGCTGCACAGAGGCCAGCAGGCACTGGCCCAGGGATGGTGGCAGAAACTGAGGACCAGCATGTGTAGAGCAGGGCTTCCACAAAGCATCTCTGGCTGTGCCAGGCACTGCCGGTCTTCCAGCTCTGTGAGTACCTGCTGAAGCAAAACTGAAATGCTCAGAAGCAAGGGAAGGCAGGAATGAGGGAGGAAGGCATATTGGCAGATTGTGCTGATGCTGATCAACCCTCTCTCCTCACATTGCAAGGGATTTAATTCAGTCCTTGGTATGAATTGAGATTACATCTGAGTTTGTGTTAATTGCAGAAGATTTCATGCAGCTGCTAAAATAATATTTTTATTTTCAAAAGCTCTGGGGTCTGAGTTTAGTATCTGCATTTCTTCCTTTAGGAGCCCTGGGGCAAAGCCAGTGAGCCATCAGGTAAGTGTGGCTAACACTTGTGTACCCTATGCCTGCTCCTAACTACTCCAGATTTTATTTTGGTGAGGTAACAGCTCTGGAGTTGAGGCCTCTGGGGGTACGCAGGGCTGGGGAGTAGGCATTCATCCAGCTAGGACAAATGACAACAGTCCAGCCTGACTTTTATCCCATGGAAAACCTCCAAAGTGCAAAGCAACCTAGAAAGTTCACTGGGAGTTGATGGTATTCAGAACCTCCCACGTCTGGGCTGTCAGAGAGCGATTTTAACAGCACATTAAGTATGAGATACTGGAATGTGATCAAGACCTAACACAAGGAAGTAGCTTTTAATTAACAAGTTCCACATGCTATGTATGAGAAGTAACAGCCATTAAAATTTATTAGAATGAAATTACATATCAAAAAACCTCCAGTGTTGACTTTAGCTGCTTTAATTTAAAATAAACATTTCTACATCGAGGTGGCACAAAAGAAAATTTGCCTAAGTTTAATTTTTATGCCACTAAAAAGGATTTAATAGCTTAGAATACATGCTTTACTTCACACCATACAGCTGCTGAAAATTGGATTAATTGTACTGCTCTTAGCAATAGTACCAGTATAAACCGTCAATAATTTAGACTCATGGGATTCCTTTTGTTTTATTTATTTCCTAAAGAATATTTTAACTGCAGAATTCTAAAATAATGTGTAATCAAACATTTATATTTATATGTTGAATTTCGGCTAGTGAAAGCCTTAGTTAGAATGGAATTGGCTGTGTTTGGACCTTGAAATTCTACAGATTTTTATCAAAAGCATTCATACAAAAACAGAAGCCCAAAAATGTAGTTTGGTTTTGTTTTGCTGAAGTTTTTGAGTTAAAATGCCTTGTAGACTTGCTGCGATAAGTAACACAGAGGTGAAGTCATGCTGCATCCTCAGGGTACTTTTGTCTCCCAATTCTCTCTGGCTTTGCCACATCAATTTATAAGGCAAGAAGATTCCTTTTCCTACTTTTATAGTGTCACAGTGGTCTGCTGCTACTCCTGAAGGACTGGCATTAGCTGAATTGGTTTAGCAGATCAGATGATGGGTTGTGTTTATTTTGAAGTCCACTTCATAAACTAGATCACAATCTATGGTTTCATAGTTTTTTCAGAAGCTTTTAAATGTTGCACAGAAACTTCTTAAGAATTTGTATTTAAAAGTGAAATACCCCAAAATGAAGCTGTATGGAGTGAGGAAGGAATAGATAGCGCCAGAGGGACCTCTAAGGTCACTGACTCTAGTTATCTCTACCACAGGCAACCACATCACAGGGTCCCCTTCAAAAGGGATTTATAAGTCTCCAGAAAGCATTCTTCACTCTGAGGGCCTTTGATATCAAATACAGTCTAATTGTATAGCACAATTAGACTCCTGATAAAAAAGAGAGGTATTAAAAAAAAAAAAAAGAAAGAAATACAAGTGAGGTCCATGCTGTCCGAAGTTAATATTTACCAAATAGAGGAAACCGTCATTACACTGACTAAAATGTGATTAATCAGGGCTTGCTCTATTACCCAGGACTGTCAAAGGCTGCAACTGCTTTGCAGACTTGTGTTGCGCACAGATGACCCGGCGCCATTCCTGGAGTGCAGCCATGCTGCCCACATGCTTGCGGTAGGAGGCTGTGGCTCAGTCTCCTGCCTGCTGCTCTATTGCTGGTCCCCAGCACTGAAACCGTCACAAGCCCCATAATGTCATCTAATACAAGTAAACATTGTAATGTTTTGACTGAGGTTCTGAAGCTCTTGATTTACATTTTTTCAAGCCTTTTTCCATAACCAGCAGGGCCCCAGTCTTTATGTAAGTGATGGCTGAAACACTAGTGTACAAACACTGCTCTGGGTGTCAAGAGATAAAGCTTATCCTAAGGAGGCTGGGAAAGCCCACAGGATTCCTGGGGCACAAGGCAGCAACCTGTGGGCAGTAAATGATTTTGCTCACTATGTTTTATAACCCGATGTCAGCACAGACTTAAGTTCTATGGTGCTTGCATGTCCCTGCTGTTGGGGACATGTAGTGTTGGTGGCACTTGTGCAAGTCCCAGCGCACAGGTACCAGGAGCAGGCTTTGGCTGACATCTTGTTTTCTACAAGATGAGCTGTCTTTCTGCAGCTCTCTGGCTTTGACATATACTCTGCTGATAACTCATTTGAATGCTGGATGCTTCATGCTTTCATAACTCCTGCTCCTCCCTAGGCACTTTTCCAGAGCCCCACAGACTCCAGGCTACTGCTGGGTCTCCCCTCGCTCACCCAAGCAGATCCCCCACATTAGCTAGGGCGATTAGTGATACCTGAGATTCCCACTACCAGCATGACAAGGTGTTCAGAATTAGCATGAGCTTTAGCAATTTCAGTTTTGACTCCAAGAATCGTGCTCTGAAGCCTTGGTGCCCTGCTCACTTGTGCAAGCCCATCACTCTACCCAGTGCCTTCCTCGCTGGCCATCCCTTGGCTCTCCCCTTGCTCCCTTCCACCACTGGTGGTCAGGCCTGCCTTGCTGCCGTGCCAGCTGTCTGGATTAATTGCCCTCTCTCTCTTTCCACCTCACCAACTCCCATCTGTTTTTCATCTATAGCTTAAACCCCTTTTGATCTGATCCTGAATCACTGACTTCCACAGGAGCCTGCACACGGACTGTTTCTGGGAGCGGGTCCCTCCCTCCCTCACACTCCGTGGCTCCCTATGATGTTAGCCTGGAGTGCTTACCTCTGTGTATTGAATTTCTCCTTGCTAAGAGCTGGATCCTGCAATGT
Organism: Psilopsiagon aurifrons; assembly: GCA_025447955.1. Classification (NCBI taxonomy): domain Eukaryota; kingdom Metazoa; phylum Chordata; class Aves; order Psittaciformes; family Psittacidae; genus Psilopsiagon; species Psilopsiagon aurifrons. The sequence continues at coordinate 3,349 of JAOEHY010030766.1, read as the reverse complement.
TGTGGGAACTGTGGCCTTCATCCTGAAGAAAGCATATGTACTTATGTTTTGGGGGGGTCCTATTCATTTGATTGAAATCAAGACTGCACTTAGGGCTTCTCTGGAGAGTGCCCAGAACATTTAGCACATTGCAGGATTGAAATTTTTTATCTTAAACTCTTCTATAGAAGTGCTGCGATGCACAAAATTGCCAAGAACATAGGGAACATTGATCATCTCATTTAATTTAAAAGCTGTTTTATTCACCCTAATTAAGCAGTTATTTAATGCCATTATCTATTTATCTAATTTAGTTACCTTAATGCACCACTATTTAGACAATGTATTTGAATTAGAGATGGTCATGCTAAATGAAACTGCAACATGGTTCAGTTACTGTGTAGTCATGAGAACTTATTTGTGTGATCAGAAATCAATAGGGCTACTGACTTTTTTTGTATCCACTGGCATTGGACATAAACCAAATAGCCAAAAATTATATGTAAGAACAATCTTCCCAGCTTAATTTGTCTTCTGGATTTTGAAAAGCAATAACACAGAATGCCCTGTACATGCAGCACATCTTAAGACTAAGGCAGCATTTTTCACCCATGGATTAACCAGCATATTTATGAAGAGTTTGACTTTCCAAATGTATACTTCAAAACGTCTCTGTTTCCCTGGTGTTAAGGTAGATAAAACAGGTACATGAGGTATATCTACTTCCACAAACATGGATGCAAAGAGCAGGAGTACATACATTGATATTACCGGATAAACAGAGAGATGTTAATGTAAACTGTTACTGAGGAATTTCTGTTTGGGCAATTGAGTCTTCCTTTTTATGTACTGGAGCAAAGCAGAGAAAAGGGTCCAGACAGAGCTTGCAGGTGGGCACAGAAATCTGAAAAATAGAAAATCAGTGCCTGGGAATTATCTGAAATACCTAAGTGATATGAGAAATTACTGTGCCCATCCTTTTTTTAACTAGGTTTTAAAATGGGATGTGGTAGATTACACCAGCAAGAAAATCAGTACCTTTGGCAAAGAATTGCAAATTTATAGAAAAAGAGAACAAATGGTAGTCTTCATTTGACGTAAACCAGAGGGGAAAGCAGCTTTAAGGACTACCATGAAGCCTGCTTTTAAGATTCGATTTTGCAAAGCACTGAATAACCTCAGCTCCCACTGAAATCAATGGAAGTTGATTCAGCAGGTTTCAGTGATTTACAGTACTCAAAATACTGGAGGTGGTTTTGTGACATCAGATGAAAGTTCTAGAAAGAACTGGAAGGAAGATCAAAATGCTCTGATAAAAAAAAAAAACAACAAAAACCAAGCTGCGACATTGAGATAAAAAAACCAAGCTGTGACGTTTGAGCAACGTAACACTTGAAGGGGCCAGAAGGGAGAGGGTGAGTTACCAGACACCCAGTTAGATGAGGACTTGCAGGAGCCACACTTTGAGGTCCCTGGGCTTCCTCCTCATCCTGATAAAGGGCAGAAAGGGATAGATTTGTGGTGATGATGTCATCAGTAGGTGGGCAGGTGCCTGTCTCTGCTCCCTAGAGCAAGCCCTGATCCTCCCTCTGCTCAGGAACCTGTGCGGATGCCTTGTGCCTGCACCAAGTGCAGTCTTTGCAGAAGGTCTCACCTAGTTAAAAAACAGGTAAGTTAACTTTAGCAACTGTGGAAGCAGCCCCCAATGCTTTGCATTATTCTCTGTGGTCTCTAATTGTATCTATTTTCATATTGGACTATTCCACCTGGCATAAGCTGGCACTGAGGGAAAGAAATCTGAAGCTGGCAGCAATGTGCTCCTGTAGGGACCCAAAGGCAAGCAGGTGCAAAGGCTCGCTGGGGTGCCTGAAAGCCTTTCAGACTTGGCCCTCCTCTGTGCCAACTTCACCTGTCCTCTGCATTTCGTCATTGTCATCAGATGACACACAGGTATGCCTTGGTGAGACCCATAATCCTGATGTGTATGCTCTCCCCAGGTTCCCACCCTACAGCCTTTAACAGGATCGGGATCCCATCCCAGGCATAAAACCTCAGGCTTGTATACACCCAGATTCTGAGATTCAGATTCCTGAGGGCCCAAACCACTTCTGCCCTACTCCTTGTGAAGGCTTTTCCATGGGTGGAAAGTATCCATCCTCCACTCGCTGCAGCTGCCACTGTCTGGTGCAAGCCTGCTCTTAGCTTTTAAGTAACTTTCCTTCATTCCTCTTTGGCATCAGAAAGCTCCAGCCATTATAACACTATTTTTTCCCCTGTAAGGCATTTCTAGAAAGACAGAAGGGTGGAAAGAGACCTTTCCCCTCGCAGCTGCATGGGACTGTCTGGATTTGGCCTCAGCTTCCCCAGCTGTAGGTGCTTCCTTTCTGTGTCCCCCCTTTCTTCACATACCTCTCAGCCCATGCAGCCTCTGCTCTCACAGCTTCTGTGAGGAAAGTACAGAGAAAACTGAAGGTTTACAAAAGAAACACTGGTCTGACTCCAGGGGAAAAACAAGGCTAGAACTGCTGCTGCTGGTGTTGGTTATTGAGCAGTAGTGCTGGGAGTTCTTGGAGATTTTATGGCTGGGGGGCAAAACACCTCCACACTCTGATACATACACACTTCCACCCGCTTGATGTGTCTCAAGTCTCCCAAGAGTCAGGTAGAGCTGAGATGACTCCAAATAAGCTGGTTGGTTCAAAATTACAGAGTTTGGGATATGGGAAGCAATGTAGCTTGGCTGCCACCATGTTACTGCTTGTTGAGTCCTGTCCTTCTGCAAGATTCATTTACTTGTCCAAAAGACTGGGCCATCCAAATTTTTCTGGAGATGTCTGTACATCTTGCTGACAGACTTTGACTGTGCTGGTCTACCTGTCCTACTTCTCAGTGAGCACTGAGCTCAGGGGCTGAGGATACATTTAGGAAATAAGAATCCTAGGACCAGCAAGCATTTCTGCACCTGACCTGTGACTCTGAGTCCTTGTTTCAAGACCTATATGCTGGAAGATTTGAGATCTCTGCAAGAGGGTGTGTAGGTAACTGCCTCTCCTGCTCTTCTGTTACCCTGTCTGCATCATGAAAAGAATTAAACTATTTAGTGGGAGCCACAGCATGAAATGCCTTGGAGAAACTGTCCACAGAGGAGCAGGCCAAGGATATGTGTATGCTTGCATATAAAATAGGTAGATATATAGAATCATAGAATAGTTAGGGTTGGAAAGGACCTTAAGATCATCTAGTTCCAAGACCCCTGCCATGGGCAGGGGCACCTCACACTAAACCATGCCACCCAAGGCTCTGTCCAGCCTGGCCTTGAACACCGCCAGTGATGGAGCATTCACAGCTTCCCTGGGCAACCCATTCCAGT
>JAOEHY010030765.1:2878-43128 GCA_025447955.1 Psilopsiagon aurifrons | reverse complement strand
TGTGATAAAGCACAAACAAGGAAAAGTTTATGACTCCCTAAACTGATAGAAAATTAGCACGGTCATAAAAGGCGAAATGTGGCGTTAGCAATGCAGCTGAGAAGGAAAACCGAATAAACCTGCCACTCAGAAAGCAAAAGGCAGAGCTGAAGCCATTTCAGCTGCACAGCAAGAGCAAAACTACCCTCACCCCCCCGCGCAGGCCAAAAGGAAGTGCTCTTCTGCACAGAGTGTCTGCAGGCACCGCGCGCCGCAACTACTGCCATAGAGCAAATGACGAGAGGATATCCTAAATTAATTTACACTCACATATAAATATATGCATGTGTGTGTATTTTGTATGAAACATGAAACCAGGGATTTCTAAGCCAACCCCTTAATTTGTCTGAAACAGCACAGGCATAATGGAAACTGCCCACACATTTTTCCATTAAAAGTTACAAAGAGAAAGGACTGGGGGGGGGGAACTGGCGATGATAGAAAAACACATGCTCACTCCACTGCCACAGACATGCCAGGCAGCCACACAGAGCCACACCAGTTTGCTTTAAGAAGTGTCATCTTTAGTCTGGTCTTTGCCCTCCCTCTGATGTGCTCTGAGGTCTGTGTGTATGGAGGGGAGGGACATGGCCATGCTTGTGCAGGTGCATGCAGTGAGCATGAACAGACCCCAGCTTGTCCTTATCTATTTTGCAGGCTTCCTCTGGGTTATAAAGAGAGCACCTTGCCGTGCCACTGTCCCTTGCGGGTGGGTGACTGAACAAACCCTGCAGTTACTTTGGATGGGCCCGCTGCCCTGCCAGCTTCTTGACCTGCTAGGAATGGTTCTCACCAGGTTTCTGTGCTGTCTGTCCAGCCTGAACGTGATTGTCTCAAAGGATGGATGAATGCATGACTACTGCTGAGCATAAGCTGTGGTGCCGCACTGGCTGCTGGTGCCTTGATGGCGAAAGCAGGAAGGGGAGCAAGGGAAGGCCTGGGGGAGCACCAGCAGCTCCTTAAGCAGCCCCTAGACCACCATTACCAAGTGCAGGTATGCCCCAATGCCTTCCTGCTGCTGACCAGGGAGACCACCACAGGTAGGAAAGGCTGGCATCAGGGACTGCTGTGTTCTCGCAGGGCATCCCCTTGCCCTGTGGCTCACATGCGTCCTGCTACTCCATCAGGTAGTAGCAGACACTTCCACTGGGAGAGGTGGCTTTTCACCCTCTTCAGCGCATCTAACCACACTCGGGTGGAAGCATCGGGTGAATCATTTATTCACTGCACCCTACAATCCCAGTGGAAATGCTATCTATGGAAAAGGCAGCCTGTGAGCTCACTGGCATCTTCTGAAGCAATGCATGTTGACAGGACTAACTATTCTGCACGGTGGGGGGAATGCAGCTGGTAACTAATGCAGGACAGTGGGGATTTGTCAATACGTGTGTGTGTGGTTTTGCTTTTTGCTGTATTGTCCTATAACCCATATGCCTCAGTGTGGGCTATGTTAGTGGAATTTTGCTGCTCCACAGCTGGGCGATGTGCAGCCAGACCCACTCATCCTTTTAACCATCAAAGGTATGTGCTCCATCCATTCATGGCTGCCTCGGGGCACTGCTCTGCACATCTTTCTCAGCAGCAGTGCCAGCTTTAGGTATTCCTGCCAACTCAACTCTGAATCTGTGTGGTAATGTGTATCTGTTGGTTGATCAGGGTTAAAAATAACTTGGATGACTTGGCTGGTTCCTTTTGCTGCACAAACAGCTGTGCTTGCCCAAGAGAAAGGTAGTGCAGAGGAACGAGAGGCTGTGGAGTGAGAACACCCTGCTCTGGCTTTGCTGATAAGACACTGGTAAACACAGCAGCTCACATATGGAGCTGTTGTGTAGAGTCTATAACTCAAGTTCCCTTTTGGGAGCAGGATGATTATGGGAGTGGGGACTCTCAGGATTTCTCAGTGTTGAGACCACATGTGCAGCTTAGTTCTGCTTGTTTCAATCCCCCTCGCATCTTTGGTTGGGTCATCCAATATGTCTGTTTGGTAGTAACTGCAAAATGTAACAGCAGCTTCTTCTAACAACTGCCCCATGCCTCAGAAAGTAAGAGCACAAACCCTTCCTCAGGTCTTATTCTAACATGAAGAGCTCTGTATTTAAGAGATTGAGCCAAATTTGGCCATGGCAAACTCCAGTACCTTGCTAAGGACTCCTACACAAAGTCATTCCAGGTACAATTCAAGTAGCTGGAAACGAGACAAGGAAAACAGAACAGAAAAAGAGCAGCCCAGCCCTGAATGGATCATCATTTATTGTAAAGTAGCACTCATCAGGACTCATCATCACTATTGTAAAGTAGGACTCTTTTCCATACAGATGTTGCTGAAGAGTGCAGAAGGGGGAATGTTCTCTCCATCTGTGCTCTAGGACTCATCCTTCAAAAAACCTGGTAGGTCCCCCCCAGCGGTTCTTGGGCTCCTTCAGAGCTGCTAGCCTTGGCAAGCTGAGCGGGAACACTTAGAGCTTTGTGCGTCATTTCACTTATTAGAATAATTCCTCTTCCCTTACACTTTGTTATGTTCAGTATTAATGATGTAGCAGCATTTCTCAATAGCACCATAATTTACTAATCCACAAACGGCAGGGTTGTGTTTTGTATTTGAAGAATTGTGACTGGAGAAACCTGAGACTGTAGTTTCCCCCATGCTGCTCGGTGAAGTAAAAAGCAGCACTTTCTCCCCCATGCTGCAGAGAATACCTGTCTTCCCTATGAAGTGACTGATCCTGGAGCTGCTTATGCCTTTCATCCATCTGCTGTCAATTTAACTGGCTCCGCAAGCTGGTGGCTCCTTCTTATGACCTTGCAATAGTCTGCAAAACCTGGTTTATATAAAAATTAAGGGGCAATCCCCATGTTTACCCTCTTGCTCAACTAACCATGTTTTGTAACTACAACTAGTGCAAGAATACACCCATGACTCCCCCCACCTCCAACTCCAGCCCTCATCTGGGGAGATGCAATGGCTTGGCCAAGACTTCCAGCTGCTGCAGTCACCTTCGTAGGTCGCTGTTGCGGATGGTCAGTGGCTTTGCCAGGACAGCTGCCTCTCTGGAAACCTGGAATGTAAGAGAGCCTCCACAGCATGTGCACAACTCCTCTGATCAGAGTGGGTGTCCAGGGCCCAGGCTGCTTTTTAATCCTCTGACTTTCACCGCTTGGGCAAACCAACACAAGCCTGACGCTTCCCAGGCTCAGCAGACTTGCCATGCACACGTTGATGCTGGGGGAGCCATGCACATGCACATCTATCCAGAAAGCTGCAATTGACCAGCACCTGAAAGGTCACAGAGCTAGAGAAAAGTTCTACAGAATAGATGTGTGTATGTGCATAGCAAGAGAAATTGTCTTTTATGGCCAATCTTTCAGCTAAGACTGATGGCAATGCAAGACTGGCATTGCCGCTGTGGGAGGTTCCACAAGTACATCAGCCCACATAACCCAAAAATAGGCATTACTCTACTAACATTTAGTCTTAATTTTCCAAATGAAGACATGGACTTGCAGCAAGACAGCCTTTTGGAGGATGGAACTGTAAGTGTTTATTTACCCAGGGTGTAGTTTTTATCTTTCATAAGAATGCAGGTTATCAGCTGCTTCATTACAGGATTATGTACGGAAACTGGCACTCTATCAAAATTTGGAAGTAAAAACTTTGCCTAACAACAGCCTTGTTCTTGGCAATCAAGTTCCATCTGCAGAAGCCTCTCATGTCAGACACATATCCCGCATGTGAGTTCTTGTTACAATTCAATAAATACTTTACAAAAATAACACTAGCTTTTTAAAACTGAAGACATTTTGACTCACCAATAGTTCCTCCCAGACAGCTTCGTGAAAGAACAGCTTCTTCTGTAGAACCCTGTGCACTCGGTGTATGGTAGATGGGGGAAAAGGGCTGATGGCATGCTTTGCCTCAGAGAGCTTAGAAATGCGTATTCTGGTTTTTGTTTTCTTTTGAAAAATGATCTTTCTTTTCTTAAAAGAAAGAAGCAAACAGATCTCAGCACTCTTCGTATTGAAAACTGGGAAGTAATTCTGATTTTTCCTTTTTTTCCCTTTGACACGCTTTCATCCTCTGGCCTCACTCCTCCAGTGACCTATGGCATGCCCGGTTTACAGGTAGCTGCTCTGAAGACCTGCCTCCAGTGTAGAACATAAGCCCTGATGGCTGCAGCTCCATACCTGACCTAGCTCTAGGAGTGGGCAGTAACTCTTGCACAACCACTGCATCAGACCTTTTCTGGTCCGTAGGAAAATCACAGCTACATCTCCCTGCAAGCCTATCCCAGATGGACTGCAAAGACCCGAGCTAGACCACAACAGGAAGAAAACCAAGAAAAAATTGCAAGTAACTGTCTATATTCACTTTTGAGTATTACCCTTCCAAAAAAATGGTCTTCCTTTCTTAGATATGATCAGTCATGAAGTCAATTATAGAGAAAATTGATGCTGCAGGTGCATTCATCTTGTAAACCGTTCCCATATGGAAGAGTGCATTCTTCAATCCTATTGTTTATAACAACTTTTAACTATGTGCCCTCCTCAGTTGGAGCCTTGGAGCCTGATGGTGATGGCAGCTGCCCCCCCTTACCCCCACCTCACACTTCTGTTACAGTTGGGGAATAAAATGAAATGCACATTGTTAAATGAATGTTATTGCAGTATAAAATCCTACCAGGACAAGTTTTATGTATGTCTGTATGTAAAAATAGGTGTGTGTGAGATAGAGAGATATGTGTTTATAAATTACACACACTATGAAAAATACTTATGTATTATATTACAACTATATACATTCATTAGAAAGAAACTGATCAACCCCTGTCAAGGAGACAATGCAGCAGCCGTTATCAGTTCTTTGGCATCCAGGAAACGAATGCTATTTTGTGTCTCAAGAGGAGGAACATCTCAGTATTCCCTTGCTTCTTGAAATTGCTTGTAGTAGTCTTCATCTGAAGGGTTTTCTGTGCACTTCTGCCCATTGTTTGGAGGCCGTGCTTCATTGTATCGGCTCCAGTCACCTTTGCATATAATCCATGGCAGAATGTCCACTTTGTAATGGAGTTCTGCTGAGAATTCAATGCTGATCAGGTTCGGCGTGCCTGCCCCTTTCCCTCTGGTAATCAGCTGCATATTATCATCATAGCAGCAGTGCTGTGCTGCAAGTGTTGTGCTTTCCAAAGAGAGCATGGAGCGGATGCAGTATCGTGCAGTGGGTTTATAGATCTCCAGTTTTTCCTTTGGACCACTTGCATCTTTCCAACGGAAGTTTTTCCTCTTCAGTCGGTCATAGATTTCAGCAGTGCTGTACGCAACTTCTCTGGGGTAGGAGCAGGGGCAGCTGGGAAGATCATTGACCACTTTGTGCATATATTTCTTCAAGAACTCGCTTTTGCAGCTCATCCATCTTTCGCAGCTATCAGTATCTGTTTAAGGGCAGGAAATGGAAACTTAAGAGACATTATGCAACATCCCAGTTTGTATGATCAGCAATGACAAATAAGTAACTGTTCACCACTAGTGCTTTGCTTAAGAAAGAAAGGGCAGTGAGTGCTTGCCTCCCTGCAATGTGCTGTCTTGGCAGGTGAAGAAATCACGTGTGATTGCCTTTAGGGCCTCAGGCAGTGCTAAGTCTGAATCATAGTGCAGCACTGTGGCAGGAAAAATCTTCAGCATTTCTCCTACCTGGCAGATTCTAATTAAGCTGCAAGCACCCCATGCAGCACAACTACTATGGGTTTAGAAGTGACAGAATTGAAATAGGGAAATCATGGTGATTTGATACTGATCTCCAGTTTGAACCCCTAGACCACTCATCTTGTAAGAACAGCAGATTCACATGTTGAAGTTTCTCATGATGCCAGAAATGTCCAGGTGGCAACAAGGCCTGGATTGCTTTTTCTGAAGATCATTATTAAGCCCTAATTCGGTCTTTCCTTTAACTACCAAATAATTTTTTCTATTTGGTCTCAACCTTCCCAAAGGGGTATTTCAGGTAGTGGTAGTTCAAACGTGGAGACTGACAGCTGGTACATGCAGCCAAAAGTGATTCAGATACTAGAAGGGCACATATGACATAATATTGGAGTATGTGTATATTAGGAGGACTAATGGCACCAGAGCCATGACTTAAATCTGAGATTAAAGAGATTTATAGACTAGTAGCATATTTAATACTGGCACTTTATTATTTCGCAAGAGTCTGGGGAGAATCCAGTTAAACATCTCCTACCCAAAGCATTATTCAATGTGTCTGTATCATGCTATGGGTTTTAAAACTCCCTGCACATCTTGCTCCACACTTACTTAACAGGACTCTGGAGTAAGGCAAAGGCTGGGACCTGAAACTCTTACAGCAAACATCTTTGCAAAATATTTACTTAGTGATCTGTGTCCTGTTTTTTTATCTTCTTAAAGAGTCCTATTGTGCTCCCACCATAGGAGGGAGGTGCTGGGTTACATTATTTATCCAATTAGCCCACATCCAGTATCAAGGAGTGGCCACACTACAGTTTCATTGGGGGGATGAAATCAGAACGTTATAGATGTTGAACTGATTTTTACGTAGATCAGTGTTGAGTTATGCCTTATAAAACTGCTCTGGCTAGCCCCACTGCAGTGCACACAGTTATAAAACTGCTTGCTTATAAAAGTCACTGTTGTTTTTTCTCAGCTGTATCTAAAATGCTTTTACACTATCTTCCATTTGATGCTGAAATATGCTGAAAATTCAAAGCACAGTGTTTGATTTCCCCCCCTCATCCATTAGCATGGAGCCTTACAGCCTTTTTCTGAACTAGGATAGAGAACGAGCAGTTTATAATGAGAGAAGCACAGACATTTACTAAGGCTTAAGAGGAGGCAGGTTTTATGACAGAAACAAGCAAACGTTCTGATTGTAACCCTAAGCAAGATAATAAACAGCTATTTCTACTGACATTTTTCATGAAAAACTCAAAACCTTGGTCCCACAGTGAGAGTCAATCCAGGAAATTCTAAGGAAGACTCTTATCTACTACTGAAAGAGTGACTAGGCTGCTCACCAACTTCAAACAGCTTGGTAGCGTTGAAGTCTTCACTTCCTGCAAGTAAGCTCACTTCTGTGGCAGCTGTCCGGAAGGTATCTTCAATCCCTAAGACAAACACATGTTAGCGGTGATGGTGTTTTCCTATTAAACACAATGAGATCAACTGCCTCCCTGCCACCCCTCATTCCCCAGTTCTTCAAGGTGCTTTTGCTCGGCAGGGCAGTAACTTGAGGTTGCTGCTCAAGGAGGTGTTTGTTTAAAAGTATAATTCCTAAGGAATCTATGGTGTTCAGAGGATAAAGAATTAGCTTAGGCCAAAGGTCAAAAGTTTTGCAGTTGCAGATTATATTTAATCAACAAAGTGGTCAGTTATGAACAGAGTGCAAGGGCAGTAGTGAGGGAACTGACACTGTTCCTCCTCTTCCTGATGCAAGGCTTGCCAGCGTCTCCCAGTAATTCCAGTTGGAGCTTTGCATACACTTTACCAAAAGCCACCTGGTCAGCTTTACGTGACCAGCGCCTTCTCAAGAGCACGTGTCACAAGCGACTGACAAGATACAAACAAGTGTCCCAGTGGAAGCTCTAACATCTTGGGTAAAATGTGGTGTCCGAAAAGAGACAGCCTTTGTGCTGCTTCTAAAACAGAGACATGCCTGAAGACAGGTAAGTTCACATCCACATGTGGGCAACCGTATATGAAGCATGAGGAAGAGTGATGCTGCTACAAGAAGTCTGGTGCTTGTTGGTCTCTCCCAGTCTGGGGAGTTGAAAGGTGTGAGTAGGCATGGGATAAATCACCTCTCCAATCAATCCCATCTCCTACCACCTACAGCAATTAAATACCAGGATCTTCCAACAGCCTCCAGTTAAGTGTTTGCTATCAGCAGAGAGACAGAGGGCTTGCCAGAAAATGTATTAATTGGTCTTGCCAAAGTAAACATCCTCTCATTGCTGCTTTAGGTAGGCCTATCTGCCAGCTCAGTGCTTCCCTCATTTCTGTGCCACGTAGCCTTAAAACAAATGTCTCTTCAAAGAAACATCTGAACAGGTTTGGGGTTTTTCTTTGCCCCTCCATTGAATTCAAGACCCCCAAAGAGAACAGAAAGCTGTTTAATATGGATAACTATATGGTTAATAATGAAGCCTGTTCAGCATCCATCTTCTTGCCAATGAACTTTCTCCTGATCTTTTGAACTGGGGCATAACAGTGGCTTGCAAAGCTTCAAAACAGCCTCAGGCCGCTCTTCAATAAAATTATCATAGGGTTTTGCCTTGACTCCAGCAGTAGATGCAGAATAATAGATACCCAAGAACCCATTACAAGGCATTAATTCACTGCTGGAATTATAAACAGCAGAAGCTGAGCTTTGCCCTTGTAATTTTAAAAATGTCACCACAGCCTCAAAGAGTGAACATATTTTGCCTGGTGATCGTTGGAGGTCTGTTATATGACATAGTACCTCCTTTCAAGTTTGCCACTGTTTGATGCTAGCTGGTAATAAATACTAGAGGACAACTGGGGGCTACATGCTTTCTTCTGGAATTAACCTCTTATTATTGTGGGTTTAGGATGTATGAGAGCATCCAGGAACATTTTTCTCCTGAAGTGCCAAGTAGCCATTACCTGGCAATGGATGCGATCGCAACTCACATCTACCTGCGAGTGGGAAACTTCTATCATTCACACTGAGGATCCTGTGTCTTCTGTCCAGCACTGCTGACATTTCACTTCCCATCAAAAAACCTGACCTCTAGTCAAAGTATTTCTGCCTTTCTGAGTCATTAAGTAAACTCCGTGAAACGCATACCACCGCAGCATGTGTTTTTACTTCTCTCCCATCTCAGGAAGTAATGAAATCGCGCGTATCCCATGCATTGTGGCAACTCCTGCATCACTGCGTTACACATTTGCCTAAATTCTAACAGGCAGCATTTAAAGAACATCACGGGAAAGTTTTCCATTGCAGCTTCAAACGTTTATGATGTAGGATTGAGTGCTCAGTCCTGCTTTCACCACTGCGTGATGGTAAGGACACCTCCGTTACTGGCATTTAAATGCCAATGCCTACAGATGGGTCAGAGCTAAGTTAAGGCTCCTTGGCCATATTTTCTGCATACAGTCAAGCCAAAACTATACATTCCTTCATCCCATTGTGCACAGCTGTTGTGGAACCAAACTCTGCTGGTTTTTAATTCTCCAAATATCAAGTACTATGTATGGAAACAGAGATGTCATTTCCACCTTGACTTTCCAGGACAGGAAATTTTGTAGCTTAATGCCCAATGGACCCAAAATCTCTGGAATGAAATGCAAAGCAGGTATTTAAAGTGGGTTTTTTTTTTCCTATATTAATACACATGCAGCCTTAAAGCAACTCTGTATATATTAGTCGTGAAACTTAAAAGCCATAAAGCTGAGGGGGAGCTCTTTGGTCGCAAGGCAGGTGTGCCCACCCGCTGCACAGCAAAACCTGAGCTCACTGAAGTGACAGTCAGCACAGCTGTATTGAAATGCTAAAATTCACACAAATTCATTCCACAGAGTAGATTTCACTCATTGGAATACAAATGTGCTGTGCACAGAGATGACTGCCGTGACCTCTGAAAAGACTGTACTTGTCTTCCAAGTCCCAGGGGACAGGGGAGTGGATCTAGCAGTGCATTATTATTAGCAAAGAACCTCCCATTTCATGAATGGCCTTTAAAACCAGTGTGGCTCTTCCCACTGGGACTCCTACCTAGCCAGGGAACAAACAGCCCCATAGCTTTGTGGACAGAACGGCTCTCCTGCCCTTTGCCTGCCTCTCCACTCCCCAGCTCAGTGGACACGATCACATCTGAGCCAGCGGCACACTGGCCATGCTCAAAACTGGGCCAACAGCTCACTGGACATCACACCTGAGCCAGCAGCTCACTGGCCATGCTCATACCTGGGCAGTTGGGCCGGTCGCAGGTCCGTGACTCTGTGGCCGTGCAGGCGTACCCGCAGGACCTCGTCCTCTTCTGATTGCCACTGCCGCAGGTGACGCTGCAGAGGGACCACGGGCTCCAGTCTCCCTCACCATCCATGTAATCTGTGTGAGAACAAAGATGAGGAAGGAAATGAAGAAACAAAACTCCTACTGCCCAAAACTACTGTGTAGTGTTTTTTATTAAGCAGGCAAAACAACAATGGAATCCAGATGTCTCTACCTGAAGCTTGGGCTAAATGCCAGGCGTAAGCCTGCTATTTAAATGGTTTTCACACTTGATGCTCCTCAGGGAAAGGCATGCAACATTATTTGAAAAAATATTTCCTTTCTCTTTTGACCTTTTGGCAGCTGAGAATCCTCAGCTGCGGAGCTGGGTCATGAACTAGCAGTGCACATCTATCCACATCATTTCCCTGTGCACAGGAATATGTTTTCTGACCACAGACTAATCAGGCACAGCGTAAACGAGGTTTTCTTTTTTGTCTTTTCAAAACACACAGCAAAAGCACAACAATACTCAATTAGGTTTTAGGACACAAGCATGTTGGGCTATGGGAGGCTGAGGGGCATGTGTGAAAAGAGCAATTTGTTTTTCAGTCCCTTGAACAGGAAACAGATACTACAGGAATACTGCTGTGAATATAGGGAACTGCAAAGGCATCTTGCACCCAGAACAACATGCGATTTGTAGTGTTTCATGTGAATTATTAAATAACATCAAATGTGACTGTTTACTAGCAGGAACCTTCTGAAAACAAAGCATAACTTTATTCTCTTCTGGTAGACAGCCAAGGGCAAACCATACCAAGTGTGCACCACCATGACTCAGTGCTACTGTAAGTATCTAAACACCATAGAACCTTTATTTGCTGAGCTACCCATTGCACATCCCACTTTGTGAAGGCCCTCAAATGGAGTCCATGTACCACTCACAGTTTTCTTGCCTTATCACTGGCCTCCCCTGCTTGAGCATCATCCCTCGCTAGGGAATGCTTGGCTTAATGGATTTCTCTGCAGCCTACAGGAGATACTGGACTGACTCTGTGACCATAACTCACAGCCGTTGCTCATTGGGGTTAAAGCAGTACTGGTAGCAAAGCAAAACTGGGCTTAGTGACTCTGAGCCAGCCCTGCTCTACAGCTATAAGCTGAATTTGTACGTAGAGGCAAGAGGGAGGGACAGATCCCTGTGTGCACTGGCCTCTGTGCTGCATGCGATTCCTGCTCCCCCCTCACTGCCATGCTGTCTGTGGGCCTCCTGAGCTGGTTAGTAGAACACGTAACTTGATTTGTACCATATGTAATGACTGATGACAACTCTGTGGGGTGCTATTAAACATTTATTGCCAGGAGTATGGCAAGGTTATATATCTCACTCGCAGCAAGTTGCCTAGATGCGAGTTCCTCATGGCTGGGACCTCATGTGCTTTTCCTCCTTTTCTTACATGCTGCTGATCAGAAAGCCATCACACTGGAATCAGGTGTCCGTGGTGGACAGCAGCATGGTTAATGCCTGTATGCAAAGACCCAAAATCCTGGGAGGAGAAAGGAAATGGAGCCATGAAGCAATGGGTGGTACTAGCATAAAAGCTCCATATAGATAGGATCTGCTGCTAGGACAAGGGGAGATGGGTTCAAACTTAAACAGGGGAGATTCAGGTTGGATATAAGGAAGAAGTTCTTCACTATGAGGGTGGTGAGGAACTGGAACAGGCTGCCCAAGGAAGCAGCGAATGCCCCATCCCTGGCAGTGTTCAAAGCCAGGTTGGATGAGGCTTGGAGCAACCTGGTCTAGTGGAAGGTGTCCCTGCCCATGGCAGGGGTTTGGAGCTAGATGATCTTAAGGTCTTTTCCAACCCAAACCATACTGTGTTCCTATGATTCTATGATCCTCCTGGCCAAGGCCGATGGCACACGGCATTTTAGGTTAGTGAGGAAGGCCAGGCGTCTTTTCTAATCAGTAGGATGCTCTGGTGTACAGCAGAGAGCTCTGGGGTATTTTCTAGGCCTACCTACCTACCTAGTGTTTGTACTGCAGTAGGAAACACAGAGTATCTACTATTAAATATACAACATTAGGTTTTCAGCTGGAGCTCAACCTGTTCTTCTCATTTTTATATCTGTAATGCTTATTAATCTTTTTCTTCCACAATTATTTGCAAAAGTGATTTTATTTTACCTGCCTAATATATGAATTCTTTGCAATAAAGTGTGCCCACAAATAAATGCAGTTGCAGAAAGAAAGGACAGACTTCAATCTCCTGGTCACAAAATTCAATACATAAGTACGTGCTTAAATACAAGATTTTATGAGAAGTCTCTTTCGATTGTTAAGGCTCTAGGACTACAAGATAACCAAAACAGGGGAAAAATCAGACTGAATCACTGCGTGAGAGGCACTCTGCAGTATTTAGGGAATGCCACAGAAGTGCCAGGGCAAAAGCACTGTGGCTTCAAAGCCCTGCTTTAACAGCATCTTCTGGATTTACATTTATATACACCTTGAATACGAGAGTTTCTGCTCTACCTGTGAGCACATATTAGTTCTCCTCCCTTGAGCCACTCCATGTGGGCAGTTACAGCCCGCTGGGGCAGTGAATGACTGTAGCTCCCCTCTGTTTCTAGTTTCTGCAGCTGTTTCACACAACAAGCTGAAAACAATTGTTTTCACCATGACACATCTGGAAGAGAATTACACACGCAAATACACAATGTTCCTGCTGCATGTGCCACTCCCCACACATGAACCAACATAATTCATCTTATTTGTGTATGCACCAAATACTACCATGTCTTAGATCTCACTCATTTATCCAATAATTACATTTGGGTTCCCAGACCACCGCACAACTCTAAATTTGTACTTCTCCTTACTCTAAAAATTAACATGAAACCTTGTTTCCTTTGCTTTTAAAAAAAGTACACTTAGGACTAAAAAAAGTTCCTTTTATGGGATAACTGGTATGATTTTCAAGATTATAGACTTACCAGTGGAATGCAGCTACCACAGTACAGCCTGTGCATCTGCGCAGCTTTGTATTTAAAAGCTGATGAACAAAAGCCACATGTTGAAAAATCCTGTTTTGCTTGGCACACTCTCAGCGATGCCTCTCCATTCTCATTTCCCCCAAACTCGTTTTTACAATCCCAAGATGCCCGTACGAGCATGCATTGCCTGGAATGCAAACTTACCATACTCTGGCTGCTCCTTGGACTCAAATGTCCGGTGACTGGGTGCATGACTATCCCACCCACCGAGAGGGTTTAGGAAGTTGCTGTCCTCAGTAGTGCTGTCGTACTTGTAGTCCTGGTCACCGCTGCTCATGCGAGTCAAGGTGGAGGACCTTTGCCACCAGTTTCTCCATTCAGGCGATGGGACTGGCCAGCTAGGCTTGCTGCTCTCTTTCTGCAGATCCTTGTCTGTCTCGGTGTCAGGGCCATCCACCACTTCAATGGTAACCTATGGGATTCAAAATAGAGCAGCCTGTCTGTCACTGTCTCCTCCTAGTTGGTGGGAAACTTTCTATACAGTGAAGACAAGTGACTGGCGTTGCCCTGCAAAGGGGCTGTGTAACACTGTAGGGTTCACATGTTGTAAACCATATGTGGGTTACTGAGCCCAGAGATATGCAGTGGCTGAGTGATTCCTTCTGCTACCTCTGCTGAATCAGACCTTGGAACAAAGGCTAGGAAAAATCCTGCACAAAATAATAACCCATGCTGTGCCTAAAAGCTTTGCAGGAGAATTCACTGCCTTATGGGGAAAAGATGTTTAAAGCCGAACATACATGACAAGGGAAAAGAAACCCAAATCTGTTACTCTTATTACGTTGAGGCTCATTTTGAGGCAAGTGTGAAGGACACTAGTGGGCAGAACCTGTTTCAAGGACTTGGACTAGCTCAAGATAGGGCTGAGTAAGACCAGAAGTGCAGATGTGGAAGATGCAGAGCACAGGTTCTGTGCTGGGCTGCTCCTGCCTTGCGTTGCAGCAGCTCAGCTCAACCCTTGCATAGCCCATCCTGTGGCACCAGTGCTTCCACCACATCACGGGTGGGCTGTCACCCAGCACGTGAAACCACACACTGCCATCATGAGAGCCAGCAGCTCTTCTAACCATCGCTGAGTAAGTCACTGCTAAGCCCTCCGAAGTAGGTCCTACTTATTTTGCTGGAGTACAACGATACACAACCCACTTACGGTTTCTACAGAAGCCCAAAGCCAAGACTCAACGCTTGCTGCCCAATTCCCTCACAGACACATGAATGTAAATATAACTCTGCACAGGAACACCCCTTGATTACTCCTTCTCTGCGTCAAACAATGTGTAATTACGGAACTCTTGGATAAATACTGTGCGTGCATATAGGTGGCTATTTAGGTAGAAATAGGAACTAGCCATCAGAAACTCCAGCTCTGTGAGTCATGCAAGCATTGGGTGGCCACAGAGAAATCATAAGTGTTCTGATGCATCATGCTAATGTATGTGGTTCAGTGATTACAACGGACTGGCTGAACAACCATGATACAGCACTGACTATCAGATAGTTCTATAAGGTCTAATATAGACATGGATGTAGTCTTCATGGCTTACAGATTTAGAAAGCAGTCTTTCAGGACATTAGTCCATGAAAATTGGGTTGTGTAAAACCAGCAATAACAGAATAATGTTCTGTTATGCTAAAAAACAGTTACAAAGCTCTATGAATTTGCATTGTGAATTAAAGGTTTCATTTTATACAGTCGTTATTAGTAACATCACAAGACACACACATGAAGAAGAAAGAAGAGTGTCCATCTTTCTTCAGCTACCTGCGAGCCACAGAGGAGTGTGACATAGACAAAGCCCAGAACTGCTGCCCTAGCTTCAGAGCTGCCAACACAGCTGCACAGACAATGCCCACATATCCTTTCTTGGAGAAAGGGGATTTTGCATCTCTTTCATGCTTTGCATTTGACCATAGACCAAGCCATTGAAATAAAATGACTCTGAGGCTACTAAGAAGCTCCACTGGGAGAAAGAGTAAGACCAAGGGAAAGTGCAGTTGTCAGCCTAATGGCATCTTTACACAAGAGATATTTTACTCCCAGGCTAAATATGGACTTGGAATGATTACTTCATTAAACCTCAGTTTCTACAGACCAAGAATTAAAATGGATTTCATAAGTTTGAAGACATGAGGGTTAGTTCAGGGATTCAAAAGTCTTGCATTTGTCCAAGGAAAACAGTTTTCACAATAAGTGAAAGGAAACAGTGTTACTGAGCGGTGGCAAGGCTTTAGTACTACCCATGTGAAAATTAGTAGGACTCTAGTGCTGTAGTAGCAAGTATATTTAAAACCACATTAACTCTGTAAGCAATAACTCAGCAAAGTGGAAAAAACCCAAAAGCAACACAACCCCAAACAGAAAAAACCCAAACCAAACAAAACCTTCTCATAAAAAAGGCAGGGGGCACTTGATAACCATTCCATTTGCTTTGGAAGTCTTAGTTATGTGATAGTCAACCAGCGCGAACTCGCATTAGTTCAGGCAGGCACAGTTTGAAGAACCATAGGGATTTGATTTGAAATCTTTATTCAGGATGCCAAGTCAGTTTAAGCAAAAGAGGTTTTGTAGGGACAGAGAAACTCCTGCTGAGCTTTGTGCTGCACAGGGGAAGAGAGGCAGGTGTAACACACAAGCTTCCAGCACCATTAGACCTCACCAGACCTTCAACAGCACTGCCACTAACTCACTTTCAAGACGTGTCTGTGCAATCAGATATCCCTCTTCAGTCTGCTTTTACTACCAAAAAGACTTATTACAGAGGCTGTTAAAATGAGTTTCCCAACACACAGCCTATTTAAAGACTGAACATAACCAAAGCAAAATCCAATGCTGACATGCATCTATATTCCTCTCTCTGCTGTTTTAAGCTTTGATTACTGAGTTATTTGTTTAAAATGTAGCATAAAAAACACAGAGTGAAGGAAATTCTATAAAGAAACTTGGGATTGTCTGAACTGCCACTCTTGGAGATGAAAAACAAAGGCAGCTTCAGTTGACTGTAAATCTGTGTGTTTCATGGACTCAACCCCATTTGCCTCCAATGGACCTTCCAGAAGCAGTGAGGAAATCAGTGAGTAAGCCTTGTAGTCCCTCCATGGTATGACCCAAAGTTAGGGCAGAGGGGAGAGAAGAGGCTGCTTCGGGTGAGCTATTGCTCCCTATCCCAGCCTGAAATCTTGAAAATCCAGTATGCACGGAATGCATTCCAGTACTTAACATTAGCCCATGACTGCACATACATAGTACATGTACCTGACACGCAAATGTGCGTCCTGTTTGATTGGTTTCCACACTAGGAGTTGTTTATAGAAAGGAAAAAAGTAATCAGATAAAAGTAGTTAAAACCAGGCATTTAAAGCAGCTCTGGAAAAGCTTTCATGCTGTGCAACCACTCCAACAAAAACATGTTCTCTCAAAAATTAAGAAATAGATCTGGTTTAGGACTTCTATCTTGGAGACTGTTTAAAAAACTTCTTTTCCTCTGATTTTTTCTTCCAGTGATTATCAAAACTATAGAGATTATTTATTTTTTTTTCTCAAGCTTCCAAAAATGTCTGTGGTAACATGGTCCTGGTCTAAATCCACAGTCATCTCCAGAAGTATTCAAACCTAAAATGAAGTCACTTCTTTTGTGGTTATGTGCGCTACAGATGATGATGTTCCTCCAAAAATGGTTAAAAAGAATTGGCATAGGTACATTAAAACAACAGATTTGCAGTCACCTTCTAATGAAACTAATGGATCGAGCACAGATGTCTTGAGACACCAACATCCAAGTTTCTCCTGGCCAAAACTATACAGAAGATAAATATATCTCTGCCTGTTGGAGTGCACAAAAAGTTCAGTGTACTTCATCCTGTTTACTGAGACAATGTTTCTGAATTCCCTTTAATGGCATAAACATTGCCCTAAGCAACTTCAAGACCATGTTTCAGGAAGAACTACATTTGCAATATTGTGCAAGCACTGGATTCCGTGCCATTTCTATCCTCTGCTTCCTTGATGCAGATTTTTCCATGCAGAACTTGTTGTTCCGTAAAGGTGGACATGTGCAAGTCAGCAATGAGGTCATGTAACAGCAGAACAGAAATGAGTTCATTGTAAGATATTGAAATGGTAGATGCAGGTTTACAGCACACAACTTCAGCTAAAATGGTATCAGTAGTGACAACGATTCAATTCTGGTTGTGTCTTGAAGGCTCACTCAGAACAGTTTGCTGGACTTGATGAAAAGCGTAGGACCTTCAAAATTTGCTGGCAGTAAAGAAGACAATGATGAGAAATGCCTATCAGGAATGGATACAATTCTGTTACAGATAAGAACAATTCTGTCTTACTCTGAATAATAACCCTGCCCATTTACAAGTCTGTATAGGCATCCCTTGGCTACTTCATCAAATGAGTGCCAATCTACACAAAAGGGAATTCCCACTTGTGACAGGAATTGCAAATAAAATGTGTGATCGGTTTTGCAATCACCTCCTCATCCAGAAGTCTTCCAGGCATGGACAGAATTGGTAAAATGACAAAAAAGAAGAACACCAATTGTCCAAACCAAATGGTCAGCCTTTGCTCAACAGCAGCTACTGCAGTTATCTCAAACAACCAGTGTGGAAGCAATGCTAAAGCACAAAATGCCACTTGAAATGATGGGTGATTTTACAAGGCTAGAATGCCACAGAAAGACCAGTAAGGGTTGTCCCGATCTTGCACACAAAAAGTCACATTGCATTTGGATTACTGCAGCTCCAACTGTTTCTGAAGTTTTTTCCAGAAGACAGTCCACTGTACTTATATTTGTCATCTGATAAATACAGTATTATCTGGGAGCATGTTAATTGTCATAATTCCTGTGATGGTGCTCTGATATCCACCACTTCCTGAAAGAGCACACGACCCTAGCATGATACAGCAATTGCCATCTCATGGGAAACCACAGAAGGAATGGATGTAAAGAGAGCCCATTAGAGTATCTTTTCAATCTGCTTTTCAGGCTGAAGTTCATGCCTGTTTATTAATTTCCAGGTATAATTTCCCTTAAAAAATGTTAATTTTGGTCTATGCAGGTTTGTACTAGTAGAAACAAAAAGTCTTGGGTCTTTGAGAAGTAAATGTGGCCATTGTACTACATTAACACACACAGGCATTTTTCTCCTTTCCAATCCCACAGTCCTAAGAGGACTCTTAAATTAACACCCCCAGGGTTGTAATTTATAGAGCCTGAAGCCATCGTGCAAAACGAGTACCAATTCTGCTCTCACCTGCCAAACAGCTGATGAGAAATGTGCAAGTCAACAGCTGGCATTATTTCCATTCAGGTGAGTGCAGTAGTGTTTAAAAAGAAAGAATTCACTGTAATCCTGGGTTTCCCAACACAGTAAGACACCTTTTAGGAAGAGAAATAAACTTTCACTGACTCTGTAATGAATTAATGGGAATTGTATCTCCATGAGGCCTGACCTGCTGCAGGACTGTCAACCAGGAACTTAAAGCAGCTTTGTATAACCCTATTAATGCACATAAGTAAGCAGAACAACAATGCAGAACTTAGGAAGCCTGCTTCAGAATGAGCTGATCTTGTGCACAAGAGCTCTGGGATTAATGTCGCCCAATGTTTTCCAGTTTACAGGACTAGGCTTCCCAGTTCTCAGAGTCCAGCTACTCTGCCGACACATTTCCAAGATCAGCTGGTGGAAAAAGAGGTCATAGCAGAAGCACTTCCTACCAAGACAATCCAGAGAAATGTTTCCATTTATCTATTCCCTAGGTCTAAACATTAAATGCTGTTACCAATCAGAGAAGGTTGTTTTTCCCCTTGTCTTCCTCTGTGGTTTACATACTGTTCAAACAATGATGTTACACTATTTACCTCATGCCACAATCTGGGGCCCCTATACTTCCCTGCCTTCCTTTCCTAAGCCTTTCTGGAAGGCTTGTCCTAGTGTGAGAGATGTGCATTGTCACCACATGTTGAGCACGTTTACTACCTTGGCCCGTCAAACACTGGCCCTGCCGCTGATCCAAATTTGTTCAACTTCTTAACATTGCAAGCTATCTGTGGTGTAATGGAGTGTCACTGGAGACAGCTTGTACTCGCCTGAACACAGAATCACAGAATGGTTTGAGTTGGAAGGGACATTAAAGCTCACCCAGTTCCAATCCCCTGCCATGGGCAGGGACACCTTCCACTGGAGCAGTTTCTCCAAGCCCTGTCCAACCTGGCCTTGAACACTGCCAGGGATGGGGCAGCCACAGCTTCTCTGACCACTCTGTGCCAGCACCTCAGCACCCTCACAGGGAAGAACTTGTGCCTAAAATCTCATCTCAATCTCCCTTCTGCCAGTTTAAAGGTATTCCCCCTTGTCCTGTCACCACATGCCCTTGTAAAAAGTCCCTCTCCAGATTTCTTGTCAGCCCCTTTAGGTATTGGAAGACTATTATAAGATTTCCCCTGAGCCTTCTCTTTTCCAGCTGGATAATCCCAACCCTCTCAGCCTGTCTCCACAGGAGAGGTGCTCCAGCCCTCTGATCATGTTGCTCTCTCACCAACAGATTTATTATACCTTTATGTACATACTTCTTAGACATATCAAAAGAATGGTAATTTTGTGGGCTGGGGAACTATACAAAGCCAGGAATTAATTTAACCAGAAAACCAGTTCTGTTAGTGTATTGTTTTTATAAGTACATCTTAGGCAGAACAACATTTCACGTTATTGTTTTGGTTAAAAAAGACTGCTTATTAATGCCAATTTTGCTTTAAGGCTCCGAATTAAAAACAAATCACTCATTTTTTCCTCTTTCTAATCCTTGAAGTTTCAAGATGCAAGTGGCTTGTAAGAGGCCATTCCAAACCCAAGAACAGCTTGAGGAATAACAAAGTTTCTTGCAGTTAACTTTTTTTTCTTAACTCCAGGCAGCTGCTGCAGAGATGAACTTTAAGTCTTGGTTCCATACGGACGACCACGTTTTGAGGTGAAACTTAAAGACCTGCTGTCTTACAACCTTTGGGGATGGTTGCATTTTCTAATAGCATGCCAAAAGAGATGCTGTTCACAAGCAGCTTTTGCAACAGAGAATCGAAAACAGAATTTAAAATACCCATTTAATATAGACAAAGATGTTCCAAAAAGGCAACAGCAAAGATGGCTTTAGTATCATAAATGGGTCTGTACTGATGTTCACACTGATGGAATCAACACTATCTGAAGAGAAAATAAAACCAAAAATGAAATCTATGCATTCAGTTAAGGCAAAAATTACATTACATATGTGTATATATTATATATATTATATTCATTCTTTCTTGGTGCCACTGGCAGAGAGACAGGGTGTTCTGACTGCATGCCATAGAAGCCAGGCTGAAAGTTGTCTTGGTTCAGTAAAACATTTTGTGCAGCTCATAAAAAACCCCACACATTAACATAAATTTGTACCTGAATGTTGGGATTCTGCCCATTGATATCTGCTTTTGACAGGTCAGGGAAGTTTGGGAGATCCAGGAGGAAAGATCTGGGTCCATCTCTTTGCAAGGACGTATGCCCGTTTTCCTGCCTGAAGCGCTGCTTGGGGAACGGCCGGTGGGCAGCCTGGAGATCAGGGTATTCTCTTCTGTCCTCGGGGTTCAGGGTGAAGCTGTCTTCAGGAGAATGCTCATCTGCAGTGAGTGTGTTCTGGGGACAAAAGCAAAGAACTGTAACAACAACAGAGAGCGTTCGGTCCTGCCAGCGCCCCATCTCCAGCCTCCTGCTGATGGCGGCAGCACACAGACCATTACTCATTACTGAGACACAGAAGTTATGACTTGTGTTTTCTAGGGTGCATCTAACTCTCACTGAAATATACTTCGTGGCAGTGGTGTAAATCTGTAACTCACCTGAAACAAGAAAAACCAGAGTCAGACTTGGGTTCTTAGCTCTTTCAGGCTCCTCTGACACTCCAGACTTGTGGTGAGCACTTACACATTGACACAAGCAGCTAACTTAGAGCAAATCTGGAAACAAATCTGGAAACAAATCTGGAAACATTACGCAACCCCTGGGAAATCAAACAATATCACATTAAACATGTCCCTAAAATAGTGAAAAGTATCTTCATTATAAATGGTTTTAGTTTGCTTTGATCCAAAGTGGAGCAAAAACACTGCCTAAATGCATGTTGAAATTTCTGGTATTAAAAGATCCTACCGCTGAGCTGGCAACCTCCCCTTCCCTCCCCTCAGTCTGCAACAACTTCCCATCTCGTCGCCTGTGTTCCTCACCCAATTTCTCTGGTCTTGAACATCTGAACCTTCCTTCCTCTGGGATCTCATTTTCATGTTTGCCTAATGGTGGGATTGAATTTCACCAAGTTGTGGGTCAGCGGTTAATGCTTTTGTTATTGTTGAGCGTACTTTCGGGTGTTGTAGTACATTACAGCAGCCTGCCTTGGAACCAGTAGCACTGCTGCCACTGCCTTTGACCTCACTTAGGAGATACATTTAGTATCAAAACACTGGCTCCCTGGGTTAGGACCAGCCTGGGGACTCGGGAAGGAAACCAGTCCAATCTTATGGCTACAAAAAATGCACGGGGCAGATTGAGCGCAGGTCTTGCATTTGACTCAGCTGAAAAATGTTAGGCTTGAGATCTTAGTATGACTGCCTGGGGAGCTTTTATTTTCAGTTCATAAAAAGACAGCAAGCACGGAGAGGGTAAATGTTAAAGACTTATCTTTTAAAACAAGCACAATTAAAGTGGAATGGCCACATGTGATTCTGGCTCTACTGAAGCATATTTTTGCCAGCATTTCTGGTTAAACGCAATATCCATCCAACTCCCCTGGCTCAAATTAAGCTAGCATACCTTTTGTTAAGCTCTCAGCTAGATAACAGCGCCAATGCCTTTTCCTTTACTTTGTGTTTATTTTCTTAGAAGGTTCTAAATTGACCTTTGAGGAGACTTTTACAATATAACCTGTGTAAGTCACGGGACAATACTCAGTGACTAAAATAGACCAAGATTTAAGAGTTAATCTGGAACTAAGTGAAGTAGTTTCAAGCAAAAAACTAAGGTGATTCTCCTCTGCCCTTATTGCTGCATTGCATGTGCAAAGACCAAAAGCAGATTTAGCAGAATTAAAATGTTGTCTCGGTATTTTCATGATCAGAATGGCTATACTTAGATGTGTAAAAGTCCCTTTTGGCACATTCAGTATAGAGCATAGATGCAAAACGTCCAGTCTGAATTAGTGCAGTGCTAAGACTGTACAAGCTCCTGACTGTTCATATTGCTTTATGGCTAAACTAAGAATGCTTCTCTTTGAGGAAGACCAGGTAGGACTTCCAGATGCTTGGGTGGGCCACCCATTAACACATCCCTCATTCAATATAAACTAGAAAGCAAATCACACAGCCGCAAGCTCTGGTAAACAAAACTGAAGGTCACTTAGCTGGCTTTAGGTTCCTTACCCATATGTTACAGCTTTAATTTAACACTTATCAAACAGAATTTAACCACAGACTTCTTGGTCTATGAGGATTAAATGGCTTCTCAGTTATGTCTGACTATCAACGAGGTATAATTGTGCCATTATTAAGTTACTTCAGACAGAAACTAAAAAAGATGTGTCACTTAACTAGTTTTTTCTGGGACATTGTGCCCATAATCTTACCTTTATTGAAAATAAAGTAAGTTTTTATTAAAAAATAATAAAATTCACACATACAATTTCATACTTGCCCTAGCTGCTCGCCACTCCAGGAGCATCCTTGATGTGCCACATTAACATACCGTACAGCTAGAGCTAGCCAAGGACTTCAGAGACCTTCATTTAACTCTCTGATAAGACTCGCTGTGTGATCTTGGCAGGTCATGGTCTGTCTGTGCCTCAGTGGGGATAACAGCACTTCCCTTCCTCACTGTGATGTTTGTGAGGAGCTCAGCAACTACAATTATAAGGGCTATATAAAAAGTTTTTAATAGTGTCAGACAGATGGAGTATCACATGGAGCTAGTTAGAATATTGTCATGGTGAAGTAATGACATCAGGCTGATCAGGCCCACTACCAAGCTGCTTGGGGCAGGGACTGTCACTAATTACAGACTGAGTTGGGGTTGATTTAAGAAGAAGAACTGAGGGGGGACTTGGTAACTTCCCTGTCCCAAAGGCTGCTGCAGTGAGGAGGAGGATGAAGCAGTCTGCCTGCTCCGGGTGGACACAGAACACCCCAGTGCAATGTTAGCTATGGATTTCCAGTGGCAGTGACAGCCAAGCTCAAGAGCAGACTTTGGCAAGGGGGGAGCG
This sequence comes from Psilopsiagon aurifrons, assembly GCA_025447955.1. NCBI lineage: Eukaryota > Metazoa > Chordata > Aves > Psittaciformes > Psittacidae > Psilopsiagon > Psilopsiagon aurifrons. Next base: position 19,756 of record JAOEHY010030765.1, on the reverse strand, counting down.
TGGATTTTTAAGTCTTTAAGAGCAGGGTTGACTAATGCCTGGCAGGAATGACACAGGTCAGTGTCTGCAGCCTAAAAGCAGTGCTACCTCTTGCAGTCCCTTTCATTCTAGGACAAGCCCATGCTATTTCTCCTTGTGGGTTTGTGTGTCGTACTGCAACACAAGCAAACAGAAATGCACAGTAAGTAGCAGCATTTCACGTATCTGTTCATAGTACCGTGAGCAAAAGACCATTTGTACCCAGTTACTAAAATGAACAGAATGCCTGTTCTTTAGGTTGATAACTCTTGGTGTGGTGTCTAAACTAATCTGCAGTATTATTAGAAATGTATATTTCTGGTAAAAAGATGACAGAACCTGTTATCAATCAAAAATGATCTCGAACTGCCTGTGAAGGGATTAGGGGCTCAAGCTGTTCTACTGCCTTAACCCAGGTAAAGGCTCCTCCCAGGCCCATCAAGCAGGAAAAAGTGTGTCCTTCCTGCAACACCAGCATCCTTTGTGAAGAAAATGGGGTGTGTTCCAAAGCTAAGAGATGAAATATATTCTTATTTTCTTATTTCTACATTATTTCACATGTTTAATCTTCACACTTTTTATTTTTATGTGTATGCAATTTGTATTCCCGTTGCCTTTAGGAAAGCAGTGTTTCTTGCCTTCCTTTAAAAGCTATTTCACTTCATTCTGAATTACTGACTCAGTTTCTTTGAAGTTCTGACATTTCCAATTCGGGCACATTGGTTTTTTTACTCAAATGATGCATCTGCTGTAAATACTTTCAGATAAATCACTTTTTTTCCTTCACTTAACAGCATTATTCACAACTTTAAAATTTCCATTAAGATGATTTTGAGGGGTTATTCATGCCTGCTGTCAGTTACAGTTCTGCTGTGCCATGGGATCAGATATTTATAGAAGTTCCTAATACAAAACCAGTTTAGGATTTCTGGGTGTTCCAAGCATGAACAATGTATAAGGGAAGGAACACATTATTGATAGCTGTGTGACAAGGCAATGAAATAAACCCTACAGGGAGAGAATCTGCCATACAGATTGTATTATAGAATAACACACCTTTCCACAACCATCACTGATACAGAGAGGGTAATAGTGCAGCACATATCCACATCTTTCTGTCCATCTATAAAGCAGGGAAGAAGAGCAATCCACTGTGAGGATAACTCTAACTGTTGGTGATCCAGGTAGGACTTCTCAGGGTTTAAGGCACCAAGAGACAATCCCACATGCAGGAAAAGTTTCCTACCTGACACTGCAGTTTAACTTTTCAATAATCAAATGGATATTCCAACTCCCTCCATTGCCCTCCTGTTTTGTTTCTCCCTCTGTCTCGTTAGCTCCAGGGAAGCACTACTGGGGAAAGTACCGTGTCTCTTCCCCATAGAGAAGTTTGAAATAGGAACTTGTAAAAATACCAAACTGGGGAAAAGGGAATTTCTCTGCATTTTTGGCATGTGAGGAATCCATCTCCCCTCTCTTCCTTATTTTAATCCCATTTCCAGTTCTGGAAATGCAACAAAGACAGGAAAAGTGAGGAATGACTGGAGCTACAGAAAATATTCTGGAGCAGCTGCTCCTTCCCTGTCCTTCATATTTCTTACCTTCCTTCATTCCCTCCCCACTTGCCAAACTAAGGGCACATTTGCAAGAATTGCTAATTATGGGGTTGAAAGAATTTGGGAAAACTGATGCAACTTGTATCCCTAAGAGCTCCCAGACAGCAAGGGAATCTATTACCAAATCCCTGCTGCAGCTACATGGCTTTTTTATTTCTTGTCTACTTCTTTGAAATATCTTGTAAAATGATCTTGACAAGAGGTCTTGAATTGAAAACCAACAGTCTGTCAGTGCACTTTCATGATGCACCTGTACAGCATCTTCAACCACCAGGACCAAGGAACGTTTATTTATTAGGAAACTTCACAGACGCTATAAAAGATTATATTGCTATCAGAGACAGAATGAGGCCTGGGGCCTTCACAGAAAAGCATTATGGCCATTAGGACTGGTTTCATTTCCCACCTGCCTAAACAGATTGTTTTGATTTTGAAGGCTGTCGTGTGTTTCCAGGTTAGTGCTAAATGATCACTTTAAAATTAAGCAGTCTGGGGAGGCCAAGCAACACACCGGGATACCGCATGGGCCTTTTGCCTCCGCAGATCTGAGACCTGTAATGAACTTGGGTGATCTCATGCCTGGGGTTTATTTAGTTTTTTGTCTACCATGAGTATAAGCAGCACAGGACCTCGCAGGAAGAGGTATGAGGACAGCATTAGATAAGCAGACAGTGAGGTTAACAGCTGAAAAGCATTATTAGGGACACACAGAGAAAAACGTCGCCAATGATTAATGCCACATACAGTCCAGGCAGTCACAAGACCTTTGTTCTGATCTTAGCCATGTCTTGGCTTTCTCATTTAGCAGGCAAATACGAACACTTGGGCTCATATGTAATTGCTGTGTGACTAGCTGGAAGCATGTGGCGGAACTGAAGCCCACAGCTTTGGTTCACTCCAAAGAGTCACTGGTGATTTGTATCTCCAAACCAGAGGGTGTCACATCAACCACTCGCTACTGAGATGCTCTCATTTGTTCTTAACATGTGCTGGTCCCTGACGGTCACATACATCTGTGAAGTGAAAGGCCTCACTTATCTTTAGAGAGCTGCACAAATCCATTGTTGCAATAATTAATAGCACGTTTTAGATAATCACTGTTCATAAATCATTTAAAACAGACTGCACTCGCCTGCATGTACACAACTGCTTTCACTAAGGGGCCCCAAAATTGAGCATCTGCTTTAAACATTGTGTAAACAGAAGATGAATCACTGATTACAGCTGCTGATTACAAAAAATAAAAAGCTCAGTTTATCAGGGCCTATTTTCAATAATTCTCTATTTAGTCTAGCAAAATCAGTAAAATGACACTGTATCCAATTCTTTCCAACTTGCAGTACATCTGCATGCATGGCTACACCAAAGCCAGTCACCCCATAGGGTACTGCTATGGGACACACCAGCTTCAGGTGCTGCACGGCTCCTGAAGGGATTCCCTTTCTGTGCAGAACAGGATGGAGTCACAAACACTGCTGCAATGAGGACAGCAGGAATTCAGAGCAGACACGTCGATACGCAGTCAACTTTTTGTGCAGAGGTGATCTGCAGACAGCTTGGGATGCCCAAGGATACACCCAGCCCATGGCAGCTGATCTTGTGCTGCATGATGGAATGGCTCTCAGCAGCTGCACATAGCAGAAGCAGAATCTCAGAGCATTGGGGCACATTTATCTCAGAATCACAGCTTTTGAACTTTAGGGGTTTTTACACTGAAAACTTCTAACTCTCATGGCTACACAGGTAACCTTGAAAACCAAACATGTAGCCAGGACTTATGTTACAACTGCAGAGACCCTAGGTGGTAGTGTTGAGGCCACCTTCACATCTAAGGTCTAGTAAGTCCTGGGCTACTCTTTCAAGGCAGGTGACCAACTCTATGCAAGGACCCTTGGCAGTGGAGGAACAACTTGTTGTCTTGTTGAACCATCTGAACTGACACATCCTGAGTGCCGGAGCAGCCCTACTGCCATTCCTCCCCTGATGAGCCTGCTTATTCACGTGCAGTTGCCAAACTTTGGTCCATCCTCAGTTCAGTCTCCCTTTGGGAGCTGCTCCCACTGTGTTCCACACAGTTAGTAAACAGTGTGTCTACATCTGAACTGCTCTGACAGACAACATACTTTTCCTCCAAGCTTAAGGAGAAAACCAACTGTATTCTACTCGGATCTGGCAACCTTTTGCTACATGTTGTGGACACACATTTCACAGCACAGCTATTTTTCATGCTCTGTTGTTTGCCTGTATTTCATGTTTTCCTTCAGCTGGAAAACACAAACAGTATGGTTCAGCTTGGAGGTGAAGAACTGCCAGTTTGTATAAACATTTTGATAATAAAAAGGACTTGGTGGTGATTACAGCTCAATATCTGCTGGAAAAAAACAAGGCCCTTGAGCAAGTTCTCTAACGTACACATTGGTGCTTTGTCCTTCGCAGATACTCAGCCATCCAGGGGATGGCCAAGTACATAGAATTAAAATTGTGTAGGGCTTTGACAGATGTTCAGGGCCAAGTTTTGCTTGTAGTTAACAGATACTTCCAGTTGCCTAAACTGGTGGTAAGCATTTAGCTGTTCATCATGACTATGAAGATCTTCCCTGTAATTGCTACCTGGCTGGAGCTCTCCATATAGGATGTACTATAGAAACACAGAATAGTTAGGGTTGGAAAGGACCTTAAGATCACATAGTTCCAACTCCCCTGCCATGGGCAGGGACACCTCACACTAAACCATGTCACCCAAGGGTATTGATTTGAACAGGCAAATGTACAACTTGAGAGTGACCCAAATATTCCACTCCAATAACCTGTGGTGCAAAAAAGCAAATTCTCTGAAAGTTCCAATTCTTTCTAAGCTTTATTAAATACTTGCATAAGATCAGTAATAGAATAAAGCTTCAAATAGAATCCATTTATACCATGGCTAAATTGAACGAGTCTAGTCTCAGCCACCGTTTGAAATCAGCATAATAATTTGCACTTCAGGTTCCAACAGAATGGGAAAAATCTGCCTTAAGGTGCCATCAAAACCACAAAAGCTAAGGAAACCCAGAATATTAATGCTTTTTGTACACCGCTTTCTGGTCAGGCTTCGCAGGCCAGCACACACAATGTCAGTGTAGATGAAAGAACAAACATACATCTGAAATTATTTTCATGGGGTTTAAACTAGGTCCTTTTGCAAGTTTATTCCACTAAATCACTATGGCTAGGATTTCACTAGGTGAACCAGCTTTAATAAATGAAGTTTTCTTCTCTCCCTAGCCAAAGGAGTAACCTTACTTGAAACCTTTTCAATTTCCAAAGTTGCCTTCAGCTGTTAGTTTCCAAGAAACAGCTATTCCGAGCCTCTGTGTCTCCCTCTCGTATGCCACTGAATATCCACCCTATGCTTTTAAAAGTGTCTATGACTCTGGCTGTGTTAGCTGGCAGATGTTTTTAGAGACTAGAAAGTGTTTAGTCCCTGTGGACTAAAAGTTACATGATGACTTCATCGCATAAGCAAAAGCTAATAACGGGAAAGCAAGAAAGCAGACAAGTGTTATATTCCAAAAACAAGATGTTTCCTGTGCTTCTGGCAATATTACTTCTGTGCCTGAAAAAAGGCAAATCACTCAAGTCTTGATGCTCAAAACATACACACCATCAAATCACCGCGAGATAACTCACTTGATCCTCCCTTAGTTGCCTTCCCCACCAATACACTTTTTCTCTTGGTAGATGTGAGAGGGTGAAGGCCGAGGAAAGGCAGCGTTTGTTTACAGTCAATATCTGTGCAGCAACTATACACCTCACAACACTCTCTGGAAGGGGTTGTTACTGCACCCAGGAGTTTACAGCAAAACAGCAGCAGAAACCTGAGTGGTCACCTCAGGACCACGCACCTCTGCTGCTGCACTGAAGTATTCTTCTGAGCCCCAGTGTGCAGCTTTTCCCTTTCCATATAGAAAACTTCAGAGACTGATACATGAGCAACTGGAAATCATTAGTATAAATGGCATCTGTAGGCACAGTCCAATGTCTCATTTTTTGTATCAAGACATCAGCAGTGGATGTTATGCGCGCTCTCTACATCTCTGTGAACTGCCCTAATGACAGAACAAGAGAAAGCAACAAGGCAAAGCAGATACACAAGAGAAAGGCCTCCCTCCAGTGACATTATGGGGAAGAAGAGCAAGTAGATACACAGTACACTGTGACAAGACAATGTGAAGACACTGCTCTGCTGAAGAGGGGAGAGAAAGGATTTGCCCTGGAGAGAAGGATGGGCTTTTTGCATTATGAATCCGGCACATGTATATATAAATTTTCTTAGAACAGTAAGGGAGGGGGGGCTATTTCCTAGAGCTGATTAAAGAAGCATGACTCGATTTTCAATTTCAAACGACTCGGGGGGCATTCCAGTCGACTGCAGACAGGAAATGAATACCATACATGAACTGAACAAGGCAGATGCTTTTGAATCTGACACTTACGTGAAAAGCAAATATCTTCATTTCTGTCCCCCCCCCCGCCTCACCATCACTAGTTAGTTCTGAGCTATTTTTAGGATAAATGGTTTTATTCTTCAAACTTGTTACAATCTTGGCATGTGCCTGAAGCCACCCAGACGCCACTGACAATAAACTGTATGGAGCAGGCCAAATACATCTTAGATTAGTCCCAGCAGCCAGACGCAGCAGCAAGGTAGAAGAAGAAAGATAAGCTATTCAGGTTTGAGATATCCGAACCTCCTCTCTTGAGGAACAGAGATGCAACACTAGCTGATACATCAGATCCCAGGGAGGGAGAACTGCTTCTGTACAAAGACAGATTCCACACTGCAGGCACACTGCAGAACAGGTTGCGAGAGCGTTTCTTGGTACGCTGGGGCACAGAACTCACTTCCACCTACTTAACTGTGTAGCTATGGATAATACACATCTTTTCTCTTCACACAGATCTTACAAGTAAACTGCAATAATTCTCACAGGAGTTTAGGGTTTACAACCCGATTGCTATGTAATTGTGACTCCTTTTATCAATGGCAACAGTGCGTATTGGGGAATAGGCATGTACAGCTCTTTTCCCCCACCTAGTCCATATGCATACAAACGCAGGATTTCAGCTGCAAACTCCTCTTGTATTTTATTGTGGTTAGACTTAAATAGGATAAAGAAAAAATATTAGAGAGGTGGTATTAATCTGGCCCTTACTCTGATGTTATGCAAATACTTAGTTCACTTTTATTTTTATGTTAAGAGTGCCATAGCTATATTCCTAAGAACACAAAAAAATTGATCCTCTTGGGAGAGAGACAGAAAAAGAAGAAAGAGGGGTGGGTAGGTGAGAAAGGCAGCTCTGATCTACATGATTCAAAAAGCCATGAATGCCAGATCAAAGAAGAGCAAGAATCTAATTCACTGCCGCTGAAGGATTTCAGCAGCTTTTTCAGAGCTATTGATCCCTCAAGGGCAAACTCTTTTAAACAGTAGGTGATGCTTCTAGCTAGCCAGAACTCCCACCTTACACTGTCTAAGCCTCATGTAGTTCGCTTTCATCAGCTGGCATACTGGGGAAAGCAGAGAAGTTGAGACACTGCTGGATCTGGGCCTGATGAAGGAGACATAGAGCAGAGCGCAGAAATAGCATGTGTGCATTTTCTGCACCAGATGTTGCCTTTTTAATGGCCATAATGGTAGATGTTAAATAAAAGAACAGATTCCTCACTGAAGAGCTGTGTGTTTGGTGGAGTGCTTTGTCCAAGGACATGCAGTCACTGAATGCAGTCTCTCTGAGGAGAGCTCTGGGCAGGATTTGTTAGTTCAGGATTGACTTACTGATAAATATAAAAGCATCTCATATTTGTTGTGGGATGAAGATGGGATAAGACACCTAAGGAGCTACTGTAGCTCAGCTGGCAAGCAGCAACTTGTTCATGAGTTTGGACTCACAGGTCTAATCTGAACACCTAGAAGGCACAGGACCCAACCCTAAATCAAGCCCTGAACTGTCAAATGCACTACAGATTGGCATCTTTCCCCTCCCTTTCCATTTCTTGGAGTCTGGTAGAGGAGCTTCCAGGTGTTTGGCCTTGTCAGGACACTTCAGGATCATGCCTTAAGCAAAGACCACTAGAATTGGGTGCAATAAAGCAATTTCACCTGCTGCATCCCCAGATGGTTTCCTAAGAGCTGCCTTTGGGCTTCTGATATGGATCCCTTTGCAGCAGGCTCATTGCTGCTTCCATTGCCGTGTCCCTGGGAATGCTCCATTCATCCTGCCCTCCACACCTGCTATGTTACATACAGAGCTACAACACTGAATTACAGATTATTCAGCTCTTTCCAAGCTCTGTTCACAATTCAAAGTCCATCTATTCCCACCAGCACTTGGAGCAACTTGGTACCTTAGACATTTTCATTAAATAGATGACCCTTTTCCTCTACAGGTTTTGTTCTAGAGCTAGCACTGCTACCATTTAAATGCATATCAAAAGCTCCAGGACTCTGTCAGGCTAAATAGTTCATTTAAAACCTTTGGTGCTATTGTTCCAGTACGCCTGAAGACACAGGCATAGTGTGGCAGCCCGAGGTTCCCTTTTGATATATATTTTCACAAATGTTAGACATATACATATCAACACCTCTATTCTTTCCTAATAAAAGCTTGGACTTTAAAGCACAAGATGAGGAATAGATACTCTATTGGCCAGCTGCAGCAAGCCTTTCATAAATAACACGACAATCAACCCTTGTAAAGGAAAACGATACTCCAGAAGCTCTATCATGACACACATCTGTTTTGCTATTGTAGGAAGGAGTAACAGACAGAAAAAGTTAAATGCTGAATGCCTAAACAAACTCTTGAGTTAAGAAGAGATGGTAGTAGTAATGATGGATGAATTGTAAACCACCTGCAAATGTTAAGATTGCTGCACTCTTCTGCAGACCATTAAGTCCTCGCTGCAAACCTCCAATAGACAGGGACTGTGCTCTATAAAAATCATGATGAATGCAGGCTTGTTTTTATATTATGGAGGTCCTAATCCTCCTCCTCCTCTGCCTTTGCGCTATTGTTACAACATCAAAGACCAACTGCTGGCCGAGATACAGTCAATATGAAAAGGGCGACCAGCAAATTTACTGCTTGACTTCATTCCCTTTAAATGGAATAGGCACCATGGCCCTTTTTCAAAGTCCAGTCACAGACATATATCTTTTTTATTGGACATCATGTACAATAAACTGAAGCTGTAACTTGGAAAAAAAAATAGAACACCTTAAAAAATCCCATGAGGTGAACATTCCTTTATAAAAATATCACTGTGGTTACGTGCTTTGAAAAACTCTGGGCACTCTGCAGGGCAAAAGGCATGGGCTGGCTAGGTTATAGTTTAGCTAAGATGCATACCCACGCCTAATATCTAGTTAGTTTCAAAAAAAGACCCCAACAAACAACCAAATAACAAGAAGTGATATATTTAAGACAGAATGCCAGTGGCATTCAAATAAACTGAAATGGCAGCATTCATGTCACAAGAATCATTAACTGCTTTGTTATAGCCAGCTCTGTGCAGTGAACCTTTACAGACTTCTGCAGTCCAGGGAATCTTCAAATCAGCTGCACAAAATGGCAATATATAAACTGCACCTTAAACAACTCCTGGCTGACTACGGAGGTAATTTCAAGAGATGCTTTTAGATGAGAGTTGTATCTGTAGCCACTACAAGACAGGGACAGTTTTATTGCTGCTGTATTCTTAAATAGAGGCTAAATAATTCCTTGCTATGAAACTAAGTAGTGTATAAGCTACTCATATGATATAGGAGGTGACTATATCAGGATGTTACAGAATCCATGCTAGTTAGCTATGCTTTTGTTTTTCTGAGTAACTTGTGCAAACAGACATTAGCAAATATCTGATTATTAATGTTATAGAACCGTAAAATCATGGAGTAGTTAGGGTTGGAATGGATCTTAAGATCATCCAGTTCCAACCCCCCTGCCATGGGCAGGGACACCACCCACTAAACCATGTCACCCAAGGCTATGTCCAAGTTGGTCTTGAACACCACCAGGGATGGAGCATTCACAACTTCCCTGGGCAACCCATTCCAGTGCCTCACCACCCTTACAGTAAAGAATTTCTTTCTCATATCCAATCTAAACTTCCCCTGTTTAAGTCTGAACCCTTTACCCCTTCTCCTATCACTACAGTCCCTAACGAAGAGTCCCTCCCCAGCATCCCTATAGCCCTCCTTCAGATACGGGAAGGCTGCTATGAGGTCTCCACGCAGCCTTCACTTCTCCAGGCTGAACAGCCTAAACTTTCACAGCCTATCTTATATATCAAGTCCATTTAAAAATGCTGCACTGATACAGTGGCAGATAAACCTGAGTAATTTTATATTTTATTACACCTTAATATAAAATCTTAAAACACAAAGATTTTTATAGTAATCTTTGGCAGGTGGTTCCCATGGAGTAATTGTGGTTTCCTCCTGGCAAAATCTGCTGCTGCTGGGATACTTCTAAAGCAAGAAAGATACCAAAGTTATGTGAGTAGTTTTTGAAGCATTAGCTTCCAAAAAATAGCCATTGTATCTCTAGGCCCTCTTCATTGCTCCTTCTATGCCATTAGGTTCTGTTGTCGGTCACCTCCTCTTTCCATTGCAGCCAACATCACTGCTGGTTCAAGGATCTCGCTTCCTGCCCAGCCTTTCTTGCACATGTACAAGAAAAAGCATTTCAATGACAGGGTTCTATTATTCAGTACCTGAATGCCCAATTCAGAATAGTATGGCTGGAAAGGACCTTAAGACCATCTATTTCCAGCCCCTTGTCATGGGCATGGACACTTCACACTAGAGGATATTGCCCAAGGCTCTGTCCAACCTGGCCTTGAACACTGCCAGGGATGGAGCATTCATCACTTCTTTGGGCAGCCTGTTCCGGAGTTTCACCACCCTCACAGTAAAGAACTTCTTTACTCAACAGGAATGCAAAGGCAAGATGCTTGAAGGAAGCTTTCTGGAAACTAAACTTGACCCACGGAACACTGACTCAGTAACTGTTCCTTAGAAAGGGAGGAATCCTCTTTTTTAGAGCAGCCCTGTTAACAGTGGCAGATGATCGGGCACATTATTTGGGTGGTATTTATAGATACCAACACTGCATTCATAATGGTATTGTCACAAAGGCTGATCTCAACAGCCATGGAGGTGGAGAGTAAATTTTAATCTTGCTGCTGAAGAAGAGCCACTGTGGAACAAAACAGTGCAGAATCTTTCAGTGGGTATGAAACCAACAGTGAAACATAATGGATAGAAATGAATCTGACGAAAGCCACACGTCAAAGCCCAGCTTGTCTTCATGGATGGAGGCTCAAATCATGTGTGTTATGTGCATACCAGTTCTGTAGAAAAACTGAGCTGTGCAAGATCCATATCCAAGAGGAATTTCAGCTGGGTCTGCAGCTGACACAAGTCATTGACTTGTCTTGCTTTGTGAAAGTCAGTGGAGCAAGGTCAATTTAAACACACCAAGAATGCAGGTCTAACACGGAGGTGTAAAAGCCAAGGTATGCTTATCTTCTCAATATGGACTGATTCCACCAAGAGTGGTGAAAGTTTCATCTCTGACTTTCTTCATCTCTCTCTCATCTTTATTGGCACCTCCATAACATTAAAAGCACTCAGATAGCACTACTCTACAAAAGCTCAGAGATGAACAACTCCAGGCCTGCTCTATGACCCACTGCTATGAGTTCTCCAAGCACTAAAAAACAAGGGCAAAAGGATAAAGGCATTGCTTACCAGTACTGCCCACAGCAGCATCTCTGACCATGCATTTTACTGCCATGCAACTGACCACTGTGGCAAGCCATCACTTATTACAATAACAAGTTACATTTTACTTTGTTTTCTTTCTTTTTCTGGTATTTCAAACAGAAAATGCGTGGAAATACCAACACTGGAAACATTCTGCTCTTACTAATGTACCAATGAGCTCACTATTCTACTTCTTGGAAGTGTTATTCATCTTTGTGCTTTGGACTGTGAATTTAGCCTGACATTTGCTGTCTTCAACAGTTGTAAAATCGGTGTCCTAGAGGCACAATGGTATTAAAGTGCAAGAGTAACCACTGCATCATTTAACAGTCCCTTTTGCAACTTACTAAAGCACTTTGTATTCTTCTGCTACAAGTTACACTTCATTATTCATTTGTGACAGTGCTTACAGCTTCCATTCAGGCCTGGAGACCTATTACGCTACACATTGTATGCAAGCAACACCACAACAACAGCATCTTGGCCTCAAAGAGCTGGGATTGAGATTAAAAATATTAAAATTAAAGTGTGTCACTGGCCTACCTCTGCCACCACTGAAAAACAATGCTTTAAAGCAGTCATCTTTAATGAAGAACGTCATTCAGTCAGTTCAAAGAGCTTTTTAAGTAGTATAGACCTAAAGCAGACAGAAAGATCAGAGTCATAACAAAAAGGGCAAACAAGCATTAAACAAAACCATGAACACACCAACTGGGTACCACCACATCTGTTTGCAAGGAAGACTGGCAAAACATAGAAGAGCATAAAGCAACGAAATCTGATAGATAAACCTGCCAAAGTTATCACTATGCTTTCAGGATAAAAGCACAGACTGCATTGCTTCATTTTTTTATGTTTGTAAGGAAACTTCTACATTGTCTGCATATATATTTGAAGTATGAATGTGTTTCAAGATTTTAAAATCATGGAATGGTTTGAGTTGGAAAGAAGCTTAAAGGCCATCTAATTCCAATCCCCTGCTACGGGAAGGGACATCTTCCACTAGACCAGGTTGCTCAAAGCCCTGTCCAAACTGGCCTTGTACACTGCCGGGGATGGAGCATTCACAGCTTCCTCAGGCAACCTGTGCCAGTGTCTTGGCACCCTCACAAAGAACTTCTTCCTTATATCCAACTTAAATCTCCCTGGTTTAAGTTTGAACCCATTACCCCTTGTCCTATCACTACAGTCCCTGATGAAGAGTCCCTCCCCAGCATTCTTGTAGGCCCGCTTCAGATATTGGAAGGCTGTTGTGACAACTCAGAAGAATGTAAGCACGTGAAAAAGCAAAATAAATTCTTACCGTTACTGGTACTCTGTGCACTTTTACATAGTGAAGGGGAAAGAAAGGAGAAATTCTAAAGCATGAATATCTACAAATCTGTGCATCTTAAAAACCTAAGCTTTCAGATGCCCCGACACAACACAGCCAGAGTTATCACCTAATCAATAATTCTTTCATTGTTCCTTGCTTTCTTTGAAGACGTTTTCCACCATTTTGGAAAACTAAGACATAAGACAATATGCAGACGTATGAGACATGAGCAAAGACAAAAGAACAACTGCTGAATTCAAAACATGGTTCCCAATTTAATGTAACCTGGATTGATTAAACAAATGTCTCCCCAGCAAAAGAATTCCACAGCAGAGCAAGGTGTCGAGAAGCTTAGTTTGCTGAAGCTTTATGTACTGGGGCTTGGTTACCTAACAACAGGTCACAACATACAGGTTAAAATCACAAGGGAGCGCACAGTGACCGGTTCCAGACAGTAAAATGAAGATGAAATTGCTGGGGTCATGAAGACCAACAGCAGAGCTTCAATTTTAGGACGCCTGTTTCCATGGACAGCTGGCATTAACAGAGGACAGAACAGGGCAATGTGACAGACCTGAAGGGCTGGTCACCAAATCTGGAGGACAAGAGAGAGTTTCGTGCAAGTCAGCTCTCAGTGAGGGGTCAGTAGCAGTGTGGCTGTACTGTTGCTGTATAGCTGTTACAGTTGTGATGGATCAACTTTGTTCTTCCTGCTTAGAACAAGCTTCTCTACACGATCAATGAAGACTATAAAATAAAAGCTACTCCAGAACTAGTGCTGACTGTCCAAGTTAGGTGAACAAACATGAAAAGCACCAACCCAGCTCCTCCAGGACCTGTTTATCAGTGATTTATCTCTCTACTCTCATTGTCACCAGGGGTGACATTACAGCTCCAGACCTCCTCAGGAACCAGCCTCAAACCTACCACTCCTTTCACTACCATGAGCCAGACTAGCTGCCATGTGGCTCAGAATCCCATGTTAGAGGCTTTCCTTTAACCATTCTCCTCCCAACACAGCTACAGAGCAGAGGTAAGGATAGACTGAGAGGAAAGAAAGGTGGAAGCTGGAAAGTCTCTGGGACCTCTGCTTTATAGTGGTCGCTGTGGTTTGTGACTGGCTCCAGGCCCATGGGAAGGGATATAACACATCATGACGGCACAGAATGAATCTAGACCTGCATACACTATGGGTTTTTTTTTATAGAAATACCCCAATAGCATAAAGACCTGGAAAATGATCATGAACCTTGTTCAAAAGAACAGTAAAGAACTCCAATAGACTCTTCAGTATAAAGCACTAGGAAAAAAACTGCTCCAAGTTCTAGTTGCAGACAGAAGATTTGAGAGGCAACCATGTGATTTAATGCCAGATATTTATCAATGGCACTCTAGCACCCTGTGATTTAATGCCAGGTGATGATCCAAGTGATCAGTGATGATCCAAGAGGAGCAGCACAGCTGTTGAGCTGAAGAGAAGTTCAGCAAAATATGCCTCATTCAAGCACCTTGGTCAAATTTAATGCAGGAAGTTTCATTCATACCTGCCTAACACGGCTCCTTGAAGCCATAACTAAACACAATACTCCTGCATCCCTGTCTAAATTATTGCAGTAGTCTGAGATACCAAAAGCTTGATACATCCTACCCTGAAAGTGTGGTAGCTCTTTTCCACCAGGGATGCTTTAGTTTGCTTGGAAATGAAGTGACAGGTATGAGGAGAAGCTTAAGGCTTTCTGGGGTCTTCCTGGAACCAGGTGTGGAAGGTAGAAAAATCTCTCCTAGGAGCAACTGGCAACAGCAGCAGTCCTCTGCTCAGAGCAGCAGTCTCAATCCTTCACCCTTGTTTCCCATCCTATCCTCTGCTTCCATGCATGCCGCAGCAGCAGCACACGTAAAGCTAATCACCCTTCCTTCCCCCTAGATCCTGGAACAAGCCACAGCCCACTAGCAAAACCACTAAAGAGCACACATAATTCTCTCCCCTGGGAGATGAGAGAATGAACTGCACATGGTCTAAGTCATTCGTAAAGCTCAGTGCATAACTGCAAGAACATGTGCTAACGGTAAGGGCGAGCTGCAGCTAAGAACCTATACAGCAAAGCCTGCTCAGAACAGGCAGGTTTTACTATCACTGTCAAAAAGCACAAAACGGCATCTTCTGTGGTGAGTAACAATATCACTGATTGTCAGAGAATCAGCTGCTTCATTCACAAGCCACCTGCTCTGAAAGTTGTGTAATGTACAAACTGCTCTTAAGGCACAGAAGGATTTAGTGCTCGTATTAAATACAGGGTGTAGATCCACTTACTGGCATCTTATATAGGCTAGAAGAACAGTCTTGGGAAACACCAATGTGAAAGGCTGAATCGACAGCTTTTCAAAGATGATTTAGATGATCAATTCTTATGAGAACTAACCAAATGTAAAGCTCCAGAGCTCAAATAAGCTTGAAAAAACTCAGCCAAAAACTCTCCCAAAGTAAACAGCTTGAGACCTACTTAAACTGAGAAAGCCAGAAAGCCAAAGCACGCCACTGTATCTGGCTGGAGAGCATTTTGTAATTTGCCTGAACCCAGTAGAAGGGGCAGCAGAAACACTCAAACCTTAAAAACCTGAAACATACTCCAAAAGGTAACTGACAGTATAGTTAGATCTGGATCTTAGGAGAAAATGAAGAGCTCAGCCCTGTAAAGACTCCTTACAGGGCTTGGAAAGCGACTCTCATGCAACCATTCACACGCGGTCGAATGTGTTCTGGTAGGGCTCAGAGAACATTTCTGACATGCCGTAATTGCTTGCATGCTGACTGAAGAGGGGGACAAGAACAGGGGCAAGGAGATTAAAAGTAAGAAGCTGTTTACAGCATTGTGCTTCTTTCCAAATGACGTTCTCTTATACAGCTCCAGCTTTATGTACAACTACTGAGTTTCATGCTAATGTAACACTGCTGCAAGCACCGCAGTGGAGAATCTGACTTCATGTGCTATGGCATATATTGTTGGTGGCTCTGTTACTACATTTTACAAGGTCATTTTTCTTGCTGTAGGAGCACTGTTTTTCTTGGTGTGCAAGGCCTGCTACGGAAAAATTAGAAGTGATGGGAATAAACTCCTCGATGAAATATTTTCTGTCAGAAGGAAAGCACAGATTTTAGAGCATCGTAAAGTATTACAAACGCCTTTCAAAATTTATGCTCAAGACTTTCCTTCATTTTAGAACTATGTAAAAAGATAAAATCACACCAAAGCATCATTTTCCCATCTCTCACTACAGCTTCATTTGCTTTTATTCAGAAGCAAAAGTTTGCACTGATTTATTTCATAAATATACTCCACAATAATTTCTGGATACTAATCCAATTATACCTAATAAGGATCTCACCAGAAAAATAAAAGCAACCACGAAATCACACAATCTCCCCCTTCCTCAATTTTTCCTTTTTTTCTTAGGTGGAGATCGAAGAAGGGAATGAAATCAGATTGAGAAACGAAAGGCTGACTCCCTCTCACAACTCAAAACTGCGAGATGTTTTACAACTCCAATCTGGATTTCCCATTTTGCATTAGTTTACACTCCCACAAATCAGTTCTAACAGCAGGATGAAACTGCAGCAATGCAGAAGTCCAGTGCCTGTTTCTGCAACGGTGAATCAAGGAAGCCTGTCCCTGCATCTCACCCATCCCGATGAGGACCAGAAGAGCCCCTCAGGATTTTCTCCTTGCTGCTGCACCATTACAGCCAGTCACAGCAGCACAACACGGTCCCAGACATCCGAGAACTCCAGAGGCTCTCACTGCATGGGGAAAGGCACCAGAAGGGAGGAAGAAACGACTTGTTTAATCTAGGATGGAAGTTTTTTCTGGATTCGTTCATCTATCAGCCTAATGAATTGCAGGGGTTAACATAACTGAAAGGCCAAAAGAAATCAAAACCTACCCTCCAAAATCCTTTCTTCATTTGAAGAGATGGCAGAAAGAGCAGCTTTTCCTCTGTTAATGAATCAGACTTCAAATGCAAGCAAGACTCTGCTTTACTATTTAAATCTCCAACAGTATTTTAAGATTACTGATGAGTGCTCCTGAACTCGCTATGGCTCAAGGATGTGTAATTGGGG
>JAOEHY010030764.1:0-25754 GCA_025447955.1 Psilopsiagon aurifrons | reverse complement strand
GGTTTTTTTGGTGGCTTTTCTTTTGTTTTGTTTTGTTTCTGTTTTTTGCATTTGGCAGCTAGCAGCAAAGAAAGCAACAAGAAAAAAATTGCTATATTTAGTTATTTTTTATTCCACAGTTTTATTATTCTAAGACTTTCTTCAATGGGAAATTAATAAGAAAACAATACATTACACTCGTTCTGTCACAGAGATGGGTGAA
The DNA here is from genome assembly GCA_025447955.1 of Psilopsiagon aurifrons. Taxonomy (NCBI): domain Eukaryota; kingdom Metazoa; phylum Chordata; class Aves; order Psittaciformes; family Psittacidae; genus Psilopsiagon; species Psilopsiagon aurifrons. The sequence continues at coordinate 25,552 of JAOEHY010030764.1, read as the reverse complement.
GGGCTTGGTGAAACACCTCCAGCATTTGTCTGAAAACCTCACTATTTGGTGCACTTCACTTTAGCACTGATTCTCACAGGAAATTCTTGCTGCAATTAATTCAAGCCATGTAAAATTAAAGCATACTAATTAGGCAGCCATCAAAAGAGAAAATCCATCCTTCCAGGAAATTGGAGCCTTAAATATAACTCTCATAATTTAACTCCTTGGATTTTTAAAGGGAAGAATGGTATTTTGAAGCAGAAGCTTTCTGGGCTATGTTGATATATGACCTCGGATGCTCACTTACAAACAAGGTAAAGACCTGTAGCAGTCTGGGTGAACAGTGAACAACATGACTTCTGCTATAAAGTGTACATTGTGTTGCAGAAGGTTCAGAACCGAAGTAAAAAACTGCCTTTCCTTGTACAGAGTTCATAAACTGCAAAGCATTGAGCTTAGGACTGGAGGTCTCAAATTAGAAAAATAAGTGTTAAAAGACGAATGCAGTTTCTGTCAAGGACACTGAAGAATCAAGATGTGCTCCTGAATTAGATGTGCTAGTTCAAGAGCACATCTTGATTCCTGGGTGTCCTTGACAGAAACTGTATGTTTCTGTCAAGGACAGAAATAGATGTATGCAACACTCATGTGCCCCATGAGCTCCAAAGTGAATTTCAGAGAACTACATAAGATCTCCTGGTTTTGCTCTTTGACCAAAAGAAGCTCATTAAACTCAATTTAATTGCAAGTTTCCTCAAAAAATATCTAGTTGCTGTTCTGATTGATTATTTATTTTTATCCAGTGATGGCCTAAAATAAAACCTGTGAGGGTTTAAACTGGAACTAATGCTCTTGCAGGCTTTCCTTTAGCATGTAGCAATACCCAATGTGTCAAGCTGCCAACTGGATGTCTTCCCCTTTGAACACTTTTGAAACTGGAACTTTTCTAAACTGCTTGTCCAACAGCTAAGTGGAAAGCCATCTCTTTTCATCTTCTCTCTGAGCAGTTCATAGAAATGGACCAAGGAAAAGGAATTTACAGGAGAATTTATTATTTTTCCTTCTCCTGTCTCCAGCTTCCAGTCTTTCTGTACAGCCATCTGAAAAGCTCCAAGATACCTTAATGATAATTGCTAGATAAGGCAGGCTTCATTTAAAAACTTGAACTGGAGGATGATGTATTCCACCTTTCCCCTCCCCAATGCCATAATCACTTCGCAACGAGATGAGTGAACATGGACAGCAGGATATAAGAAGACAACATTCAAAGACTTTTTCATTCAAATGAAGTTCGGAATTGAATTAGCTGGCAGATCAGATAACATACAGTTATAAAGACACAGATGACCTGCACCTTAGCAAGGGAATATCAAGTTGAATGAATGATGTAATATGTGATTTATGACCTAATCTCCTCAAGTATTTTTCTCTTTCCACTCTGCCCACTGAAATCTACACCAATCCATTTCAGTGGTAGTGATTCTAATATGCACCGTAATATACATCAAGTTTGAGGGAGCAGGTATGAGATCTAATTAACTCTGCTTGCCTGATGGAGTATAACACTGGTGTTGTCAGATTAGTGTCAACCTAACAGAGATGTACACAATCGCCATTTTTAATGGCTTATTTTCTTCTTCTCATCCTACTCTGTAATGTTTGAAACCTGTAGGTCTTTATTCTTAGTGTTACTATTAAAAATAATTATTTAATTCTTTTCTATTTGGGAAAATATTTGTTTTTTTCAACTTACCTTACAAATTTCAGAGACAGATATGATTGGTTGTTGCTTTGATTTTTTAAATGGATATGCACAGCATTAGCAGTATATTTTTTAAGTATTCTGACTGAACGATGGGGCTATGTGCAGGTGCCTGTTGAACCCACAGTCTAATTTTACATGCACCCAGGAGGTAAGCATCTCTTCTGAAAGAGTTTTTAGTCTCAATAGATAAGAAAAAGCCACTTCAAGAATTCTTCACATCACAAAAGCTATCAGAAGCACAAGTAGGGCTGGCACCTGTGGACTTCTATTTTGGAGAACTGTATGCATAAACTGATATTGATATTTGTCTCAATAAATTATTTCAAATATCAGTGAAACAGTCATGTTAGCTGTAAACAGCATGTGTCTTTAAAATACTTCTTGAAACTAATGATCTTGCTGCTAGGGAAAAATTATTCCATACCAGTGGAGTTCATTCCATATCAATGAGTTTGCAAAGTTGCTGATCTGATTCTGTGCTTCCCTGAAATAATTCCTAATACGCACAAACCACAAAATGACTAGTAGTCCTTTAAAACACTTTAAAATCCAGGCTATATAATCTGATCTAATCTTGCACTGTTAAATAATATCTATGGGGTTTCCTGCTGAAGTTACCCTAAAATTTATACACAACAAGAAGTTTAAAGCAAAATGACAACCTGATACCTCATTTATAACCTGAAGGCTTCGGTTTAATGTTTCCTCTTTTCCTTAATGTTACCATATGATCTTCAAACTATCAAAACTACCGTGAAAGAAAAAAACCCCACCATTTCTCTGTAAGCTGAAGTACAATGAAGAACTCTATCTGTGTAGATTTTAAACATCTGTTTTACATCCAGTCATTGTCCTGCTAAAACCAGCTACTGCTTTGCTATAGAATCATAGAATATTTAGAGTTGGAAAGGACCTTAAGATCATCTATCTCCAACATCCCTACCCATGTCCCCCAAGGCTCTCTCCAACCTGGTCTTGAACACTGCCAGGGATGGAGCATTCACAGCTTCCTTGGGCAAGCCATTCCAGTGCCTCACCATACTTACAGTAAAGAACATCTTCCTTATATCCAATCAAAAATTACCCTGTTTAAGTTTTAACTCATTACTCTTTGTCCTATCACTACAGTCCCTAAGGAAGAGTCCCTCCCCAGCATCCCTATGCGCCCCCTTCAGGTGTTGGAAGGCTGCTAGGAGGTGTCCATGCAGCCTTCTGTTCTCCAGGCTGAACAGCCCCAACTTTCTCATCCTATCTTCATATGGAAGGTGCTCCAGTTCCATGATTATCCTCGTGGCCCTCCTTTGGACTTGTTCCAACAGTTCCATGTCCCTTTTATGTTGAGGACACCAGAACTGCACACAATACTCCAAGTGAGGTCTCACAAGAGCAGAGTAGAGGGGCAGGATCACCTCCCTCAAACTGCTGATCACATTCCTTTTGATGCAGCCCAGGATATGGTTAGCTTTCCGGGCTGCGAGCACACACTGCCGGCTCATGTTCATTTTTCCATAGACCAGTGCCCCCAAGTCCTTCTTTTCAGGGCTGCTCTGAATCTCTTCTTTGCCCAACCTGGAGCTGTGCCTGGGATTTCTCTGACCCAGGTGTAGGACCTTGCACTTATCATGGTTAAACTTCATCAGTTGGCATCAGCCCACCTCACAAGCATGTCAGGGTCCCTAATGAAGAGTCCCTCCCTAGTATCCTTCTAAGCCCCCCTTCAGATGCTGTAAGGCTGCCATGTGGTCTCCATGCAGCCCTTTCTTCTTGAGGCTGAACAGCCCCAACTTTCTCAGCCTGTCTTCATACAAGAGGTGCTCCAGTCCCATAATTTTTCTCAGGGCCTCCCTTTGGACTTATTGCAACAGTTCCAAGTCCTTTTTATGCTGGGGACACCAAAACTGCACACAATACTCCAAGTGAGGTCTCACAAGAGCAGAGTAGAGGGGCAGGATCACTTCCTTCAACCTGCGGGTCACACTGCTTTTGACACAGCCCTCGTTACTATTGGCTTTCTGAGCTGTGTGTGCACACTGAAGCTGGCTCATGTTCATTTTCTGATCCACCAACACCCCCAAGTCCTTCTCTTCAGGGCTGCTCTCAATCTCTTCTCTGCACAACCTTTAGCTGTGTCTAGGATTGCTCAAACCCAGGTGGAGGACCTTGGACTTGTCATGGTCAAACTTCATCAGGTTGGCATCTGCCTACCTCATAAGCATGTCAAGGTCCCTCTGGATGGCATTCCTTCTTTCCACCAGCATATCAACTGAACCACACAGCTTGGTATCATTGGTAAACTTGCTGAGGGCGCGCTCAATCCACTGTCCATGTCACCTACAAAGATGTAGAGCAAGACCAGTCCCAACACTGATTCCTGAGGGACACCACTCATTACTGGTCTCTAGTTGGACATTGAGCCATTGAGCACAACTCTTTGCGTGCAGACATTCAGGCAGTCCTTTATTCACCGAGTGGTCCATCTATATCAAATTGGTGTCTCTCCAACTTAGAGACAAGGATGTCATGCAGGAGAGTGTCAAACACTTTGCACAAGTCCAGGTAGATGACACCAACTGCTCTACCATTGCTCATCTGTTCCGTAGCCCTATCACAGAAGGCCACCAAATTGTTCAGAAAGTGTTTCCAGACAAGCTTGCTGTAACCAACCATCTTGTTGTTTTTCATGTGCCTCAGCGTGCCTCCCAGGAGAATCTGCTCCAAGATTTTGGAAGGCACGGAGGTGAGACTGACTGGTCTGTAACTCTCTGGGTCATCCATTTTCCCCTTCTTGAAAATGGGGTTATATTTCCCTTTTTCCAGTTGTCGGGAACATCACCTGCCTGCCATGATTTTTCAAATATGATGGACAGTGTCTTAGCAACTTCATTTGCCAGCTCCTTCAGGACACGTGGATGGATTTCACCAGGTCCCATGGACTTGTATACATTCAGTCTCTTAAGATGGTCCCAAATGATGTCTCTCCTCCAGTGGGCCCGGGGTCTTCATTGTCACAGTCCCTGCGTTTGCCTTCCAAAACTTGGGTATTGTGGTCCGAGAATTTGCCAGTGAAGACTTAGGCAAAGAAGTTGTTAAGTATCTCGGCCTTCTCCAAATCCAGGGTAGCCAGTTCTCCTGATAGCTTCCAGAGAGGGCACATGTTGTCCCTAATCTGCCTTGTATTTACAGTGTTCCCATAGAATCTCTTCCTGTTATCTTTCACATCCCTAGCCAAGTTTAATTCTAAGTGGACCTTAGCTTTCCTAACCTGGTCCCTAGCTTCCTGGACAACATCCCTTTATTCTTCCTAGGCCTCCTGTCCTTGCTTCCACCTTTTCAAGCTTCTTTTTTCCTTCAAAGTTTTGTCAGCAGGTCCTTATCCATCCAAGGAGGTCTCCTGGCCCTCCTGCTGCACTTCCTTCTAGTTGGGACACAACACTCCTGAGCTTGCTGCAAGTGATCCTTGAATATCAACCAGCAGTCTTGGGCCTCCCTGCCCTCTGGGGTTATTCCTCATGGAACTATAGTTAGCAGGTTCCTGAAGAGGCCAAAGTCTGCTCTCTTGAAGTCCAGGGAAGTGACCTTGCTGCGTTCTCTTCTCATTGTCCTGAGGATCTTGAATTTGACCATGTCATGATTGCTGCAACCAAGGCTGCCCTGGAGTGTCACATTTCCAACCACCCCTTCCCTGTTGGTGAGCACGAGGTCAAGCATGGTACTTCTCCTTTTTTTTTGTTTTCATGAAAGTAATCCATTAAATAAGGATGGTAAATCATAGAATCCGCTAGGTTGTTTAAAATCATCAAGTACAACCTTTACCCGAGCACTGCCAAGTGCACCATTAAACCATGTTACTAAGGACCTTGTCTACACAGATTTTGAACACTTTTGGAGATGATGACACCCCCCCTTCCCTGGGCAGCTTGTTCCTGTGCCTCACTAGCATTTCAGTGAAAAAAAATTTCATAATATGCAGTCTAAATATGAGTTAATATCTCAAATGAGGAAATTTTAAATATATTCCATTAGCTCTGTCAGAGTAGAAATTTGGAATCTAATGATACTATAGCATTTTTTCTTAATTGCCTTTTTTTTTTTCATCATTATTTTGGCATTCCTGCAGTTAGTCTCTCTTGTATCACATGTTGTTCTTTTCAGTGATAAAACTGCTTTACTCCTCAGCAAAGAAACCCATATGCTGTGTAATCTGCTATTTCTTATTGTTGTTCTATCTCTGTTCCTAATGTAGAGAGAGTCAGGAGTCTTATTTCCAGATCCTTATTAGTTAAGATGATCTTAATGTAAATTTTTGGAGAGTATGAGCTAGATTTGGGAGCTGTATGTTTGATTCCTGAGATGCCCGTCTTGATTGACAGGCTTGAAATTCTAAAAATCAACAAAAGATGACTTGTTTTTACATGTTTATGTAACTTCAGAACAAGAAACGAATAACAATAATCTTGCCATCTGCTTCATACATTTTTTTAAAAAATGATTTTTAGAAAAGTGAGTAAAGGAAATATTATCAAGGAAAAAGAAAAATGCAGTCCTCAAGGATTAAAATTCATTCTTTCATAAATACAGACTAAATCTAGTGTAAAGTCATTGACCCTTAGTTTTATATTCCAAGGAGTTTAAGCAAATTATTAAATTTAGCACAGATAAAACAGAGTTTCCTGTAATATAGTTTAGATAAGGCTGCAAAATCAAGGGATCTTAAGGATAACAGGAAGGGATTCTATAGGTACATTGCAAATAAAAGAAACACTAGGGAAAACATGGGCCCCCTCCGTAAGCTATCAGAAGAACTGTCTACCCTGGATTTTAGAAGGCTGAGGTTCTTAATGAATTCTTTTGCCTCAGCCTTCACCATCAAATGCTCTGACCACACCACCAAAGTCTTGGAAGTCAGGTGCAGGGACTGTGACAATGAAGACCCCGAGTGCACTGGAGGAGAGACATCATTTGAGACCATCTTAAGAGTCTGAACGTACACAAGTCCCTGGGACCTGATGAAATCCATCCGCGGGTCCTGAAGGAGCTGGCAAATGAAGTTGCTAAGCCACTGTCCATCATATCTGAAAAATCATGGCAGGCAGGTGATGTTCCCAATGACTGGAAAAAGGGAAATATAACCCCATTTTCAAGAAGCAGAAAAGGGATGAGCTGGATGATTATGGACCAGTCAGTCTCACCTCCGTGCCTTCCAAAATCTTGGAGCAGATTCTCCTGGGAGGCACGCTGAGGCACATGAAAAACAACAAGATGGTTGGTGACCCAGCATGGCTTCACTAAGGGGAAATCCATGGCTCAATATCCAGCTGGAGACCAGTAACAAGTGGTGTCCCTCAGGGATTGGTGTTGGGACTGGTCTTGTTCGACGTCTTTGTGGGTGACTGGTGACTTGGACAGTGGGATTGAGTGCGCCTTCAGCAAGTTTGCCAATGACACCAAGCAGGGTGGTTTGGTCGATACACTGGAGGGAAGGAATGCCATCCAGAGGGACCCTGACACACTTGTGAGGTGGGCTGATGCCAACCTGATGAAGTTTAACCATGCCAAGCGTAAGGTCCTCCACCTGGGTCGGAGCAATCCTAGACACTTCTACAGGTTGTGCAGAGAAGAGATTCAGACAGCCATGCGGAGAAGGACTTGGGGGTGTTGGTTGATGGAAAAATGAACATGAGCCTACAGCGTGCACTTGCAGCCCAGAAAGTCAACTGTATCCCTGGGCTGCATCAAAAAGAGCGTGACCAGCAGGTTGAGGGAGGTGATCCTGCCCCTCTATTCTGCTGTTGCAGGACCTCACTTGGAGTATTGCATGCAGTTCTGGTGTCCTCAGCATAAAAAGTACTTTGAACTGTTGCAACAAGTCCAAAGGACGTCCTGAAGATGTTCCTGGGACTGGAGCACCTCCCACATGAAGGTAGGATGAGAAAGTTGAGGCTGTTCAGCCTGGAGAAGAGAAGGCTGCATGGAGACCTCATGGCAGCCTTGCAGTATCTGAAGGGGGCCTATAGGGATGCTGGGGATGGACTCATTAGGGACTGTAGTGATAGGACAAGGAGTAACGGGTTCAAACTTAAACAGGGGAGGTTTAGATCTGATATGAGGAAGAAATTCTTTACTGTCCGGGTGGTGAGGCACTGGAATGGGCTGCCCAGGAATGCTGTGAATGCTCCATCCCTGGCGGTGTTCAAGGCCAGGTTGGACATAGCCTTAGGTGATATGGTTTAGTGTGAGGTGTCCCTTCCCATGGCAGGGGGTTTGGAACTAGATGATCTTGAGGTTCTTTCCAACCCTAACTATTCTATGATTCTATGATTCCATGTATGTAGCTTCTTAAGTAGAATATTTTGTTACCTGTTGTCCTGGGTTCAGCAGTAGCAGTCATTTTTCTCCTTCTTAGTAGCTGGTTCAGGGCTGTGTTTTTGATGTTCTGCCTGCAAACAGCACTGGTAACACTGATGGTTTTAGTTGCTGCTCAGTAATATTTAGTCTCACAAATGAGTCTCATGCTCTGCCAGGGAGGAGGGGAAGATGGGAGGAAGAAGAGACAGGACACCTGACCCAAACTAGCCAAAGAGGTATTCCATATCACAGCACCTCATGCCCACTATATAAACTGGAGGCAGTTATCTGGAAGGGTTAGATCATTGCTTGGGTCAGGCTGGGTATCTGTCAAAAGGTGCTGAGAGGTTGTATTCCCTTGTTACTTCCTTTATCATTATTATTATTGATGGTAGCTGCAGTAGTTTGTGTTATACCTTGTTACTGCACTGTTGTTATCTCGACCTGTGGGAGTTGCATTCTTTCAGTTCTTCTCCCCATCCCTGCAGGAGGAGGAGGAGGAAGGGTGGGAAGTGAGGGAACGGCTGAGTGTTTCTGAGTTACCAGCTGGACTTCAACCACAACACCTGTAAACCATCAAAAATTAATTGGGGGAGACTTCTTTTGTCAATTAAATTCAGCTTGCAAAAGAAAATGTCATTAGTTTTCCGCTGGAAGCTAAACCCAGCCACAGAAGCTTTATAATTTACAGCAAAACTTTCAGCGTGGTTCTGATGGCAGATTTGCAACAAGCCCTATTACTGATGTTCCAGTGGGGTACATGTGGCCTGGATTGTACTTCACTACAGAGCAATGTGAACAGAGTTTGATATCCCTCCTAATTCTACTGTCTCTGAAAATGAATAAAAGGACATTACTGGAACATTTCATCTACTACATGCACATATTTGTGAGGGACTGAAGAAGCACTAATGAAGAAAAAAGAGCATATGGATGTTTCAGGAGCAAATGACATAGAATGAGAAGAAAATGAGAAAATATTGGAAGAGTATCTAGCAAGTCTGGTAAGATTTACTTTTTTGAATAGCCAAATAGAGAGTTTCACATAACATTTAAAAGAAAAAACAGGAAAAACCTACAACAATATAACATTATTCCACTCTGCGTACATTTGATAATTTGGTAACAGCTAAGACTTGCTTTATATTTACTAAAACTTGCACAAGACTTGACACTGAGTAATAGTTATCACCAGAAACACTGCAGCTTCCTAAGCCTCCTTTCAATGGAAGCTGGTCCTGGGAATAGCAGAAGGTACTTTGATCTCATAATAGATATGACTTTGCACTGGAAAGGATGAAGTTTGCTCCCATTAGCTGTTCTCTATTGAGTCTGTTGTAAGACCAATGGTAAAAAGCAGATTCCTCCAACATGGGTCAGTGTCCCTGATGTTGAGCATCTCCAGTTTCTATTCACTGTGAAGTTAAAACAGTATTCACCATTCTTATTTTTGCAGGTCTAAGGATCTGCTGCTTCCCACTACCCTGCACCTAGTAGAGACTGAATTCTAGCTGAGTGACATAAAGTCTCTGAGATTCAAGAGTAAATATCTCACCCCCTGTCCTCATGCCTACATAACATTCGTGCACATGAGCAAGGTTCTTCCCGTAATTCATACTATTGCTTATACATAACTAAATTCATCCTTCTTGTCCACCACAGGTGGATTCATGGCTGAAAGGCACATTAAGAAGTCAAAAAAGACTTGATTCTAAGTTAAACAATGAGGAGATTGCTCAGGAATACAGAAGTAAAAAAATTAGAAGTGCACTTAAGAAAAAGTGTCCAAGTCAGTTACTAACAATTTATGTGTGTGTGAGCTGCATAATTATACATATGATAGCCTGGAGAGACTCAACCCATCTTTCAGTTATGATTGTTTATCAATTCAAAATATGTTCAGATATATCTTTTCTGATTTTATTTTAAAGACCAACCCATGGGTGGATACTGAAATTTTTGCTTTTGCAAACAAAATAGAGCAGGTTTTGAAGTTTTTCTCTAGGTTATTCATCACTGCTGTAAAGCTTTGTTACCTTTTCTAGAGTTGAGCATAATGTCCAAATAGTCTGCTTCAGTGGAGTGTCCGATAGACTGGTTTAAATCACCAGCCTCTCTGATTTAAAGGTCTATTAAACAACTGACCACACTGAAATCTCTAAGAAGCAATAATTTCACCTGTTACTGTGACTCAGCTAGGAAGATAGTAAGGAAGTAATGGTGGTCAGCAGCAGACTTAAATCTCAACAGCTGTTTTTGCAGAGATCCTGAATTTATGCCCCAATTTCCTGGTGCTGAATACATTTTTAATGGATTTCATGATAACTTTATCTCTGTCTTTACAATCTAGCATTTGCTATTACAAATATTACAACAGTTAACATTTATGTGCATCTTCATACACAGCATTTCATAAAGATTCATAGCTTGGCCAAAAATGATACCTTCCCACTTCTAGATTACTGGGGTATGTTCCCTGTCTGCAGTTTATAGAAAATAAACAACTTAAAATATTAATAAGTATTCATTAATTCTTCTACTAAGAGGCAGAACACTTCTCTTTTAAATACCTCACTATGAGCCAAAATCCAACTTTATCACTGTAAAACTTGCAATATATCCATTATCTTCAGATTAAAGCTAAAAGCTTTTGATATGACAAGCAGACAGTTCATCCTGTTTATCATCTGACAGCTAATTCCCTTCTTCTCCTCCTGCAACAGTGGAGTACAAGTGCTCATTTTGTCTCACTAGCTTTACCTTGCCTGAATTTATTTCCTTAATGCATATTTGTGTTAATCTCCAGATTGTCTTCAAAGTGAGAAGGTGGATTATGTCCTGGCCAAAATTTTATTACTTATAAATAATTGATATAATCTCACTGGAGTTCAGAGAGAATTCTTAACCATTCCGTCAATCTATTTTAAGCAGCGAGCACAGACAGGGAGAAGAGAGAGAAGCAGAGATGGAAGATAATTACTTTTAGCAATAAAATGTCTAGCTAAAATATCTAGACTTTAATTTTATAAATTTTCATTTGCCTCTATCTGCCTTTATAGATGAATATACCAGTTGTCTGAGTGCTACTTTCACCAGTTACCATGTTTATACCTCCCCCCATTCAAATCTGGCCAGACATCATTCAGAAATGGTAAAAGGCAGACGTATTTTGGCCTTTGCAGCTGTACTCTCATTCACTGAGAAATTATTTTGTTTGTGGACTACAGAACTTCTTGTTTAAATTAAATGAGCGTCAACTGGTCCTGTACTAAAACTTGGGCTAAACAATGAAAGTGCTGATTTTTTATTTATTTATTTATTTAATATTTTAATGAAAAAATGGAAACAGAGTCTTTAAAGAGACATGCATGTTTTTTCTTACCAAAATTAGTTTCAGTTAGTGAAGATTCTTTTACTTTAAAAATTAATGAATGTGGCTCAGCTACTTAGTCATAGAACAGTATTTCCACCTCTTCACCAACTTTTTAGTATTCAGGTTAAATTCACAGGTTCTATTACAGCACTAATTCTGAGAACAATTCTCATAGTTAAATGCGCATGGAAAGTTTATTGTGTGGGGACCGAAGTGCATGTTGTTAAAGGTGTCAAACCTGACTATTTTCCAGCATTAACTCATAGAAGAAAACCTGTACTAATAATTTGTTGAGTAAGTGTGTACTCTTCTTCAAATCTGGACTTGCTGCAAGGAGTAGCAAATCCAAATCAAGTCCTGGAATCAATTACCCTGCTTTAATGCCTGGTGGAGCAGTGGGGTGGGGTGGATGCTGTTGATATTTCCGGTCTTACAGTGACTCAGCCTGAAGCTTTTCTCTGTTGGAGTAGGCTGCTCTGGCTGCAGGCATTCCTGAGATAGCTGCAACAGAGGCCCAGCAATCCAAGTATGCAGGATGTGTACCTCTGAAAAAATCCTTTGAGTAATTTTCATCTTAAAAGACATCATCTCCCTGTTTTGTCTCCCCCCTCAATCCTATTTTTAAGAAAAGAAAGTCCCTTTTAGAAGCTTTTATTTTTAATGCTCTGTTTTTTCATCTGAGTTTAAAGATGGAGAATGATTGAAGAGCTAGACCCAAAGAATCTTCAATTTTCCAGATTGGTTTAATTTGATGAAGAAGGAATGCTACATTTTGTTAAATTGTATTATGATAAAGAGGAGCTGGTAGCTTCTCAGCATGAATCGGAAAGCAAATTATTTCCACAAAAAAGAACGATTTATTTAACCAGACAAGTAATTATGTTGTGGTTCTACTATCTCCCCTCCTTCAGATTATAAAAGAATTCAATTATCACTCCATTAGATCAAAAAATAATTTTAGTGATACGTTCAAATTGAATTCATTTATTCCTAATCATGCTCTGGATTAACCTTCATGCATTTTACTGGTTAGAATCTTCAGTCAATACTTTTACTTAAAATTTGGCATTAAGTTGTTACAATTTTTGTTTTATGTTAACATATTCTCCTACCAATTTTTCTGATGCATTGTATTATGAAGTGTATTTTATTTTCCAAATAGATAAGTGAGTTTCTCACACAGATTAATAAAATAACTTTATTTTTCTGTTGTTTTGCCTTCTGGCTGACTTTCCAAGTAACAGTTATATTTACATGACCCTCTTGAGATGTTGCAAAGGTGTAAGTTTAGAGGTAGAGAAAAAAACCAAACATATGTTTGCTTGACTTTTGCATTTTACACTTTGGATTGTATTTTACATTATTCCCTGTCTGTTTCCTTCTCTCCCACAACTTGATGAAGCAGTTTAGAGACCCATGTAAAGGTAAAGCTGTTGCAAATGAGAAATAAGAGCAATGCCATGGTTAGCTTGGTAGCTCTTATTCAATATAGGGTAACCTGGTGAAACTTTATAGCTTGCAGATCAGATGAGATGAGTTAATGCCTTTTTCTCGCCTTAAACTCTATGAATATATAGACAGCAACTAGCAAAGCTCCTGGCCTAACATGACTTCAATCCTGAGAACTATCTGCTTACAGGGCTGGTCCAGCCACAGAAGCTGCAGAGCCCAGTTCAAGGCCACACTTCAAATAATGTGTTCAGATTTGTGCCCAGGAAAGATATTGAGGCATTGGAGCAAGTCCAGAGAAGGGCAATGGAGCTGGTGAAGCGCCTGGAGTACAAGTGTGATGGAAAATGGCTGTGGGACCGGGGGTGGGTGTAGTCTGGAGAAGAGAAGGCTCAGGGGGGACCTTATCACTCTTTATAACTACCTGAAAGGAGGTTGTAATGAGGTGGATATCAGTCTCTTTTCCCAAGTAAAAAGAGATATGACAAGAGGAAATGGCCTCAAGTTGCACCAGTGGAGGTTTAAATTATTTTAAGTTACTTTACAAGCACGCACTGCATATTTTTCCTGTGGTGTTCTAAATTACCTAACCCATTTTCTGCAATTCAAAAATCAATATAGCTTGGAAACTATGACTGTTTCACGTTTTTCTCTTTTGTTGCCATTTGTTATCTTTAATTTCTATTTATTGCATTCCTCACCACAGAACTTAGATGTGTGATATGTTTTAGCAGCTTATTATCATCTTTGATTGTTTAATTTTGACTCATTCACCATGTAAACATTGAAAACTCTTAGTTAAGTAATATTATTTTTCCATCAAATTTTATTCATCCACACGTAACCCATCATCACGTATTGTATTCATTATTTCTTTCTGGTTATTTCTCTCCTATTTGAAATAAATGGCATAAGCTACTAGGTAACATTTGTTTTCCCTATTCAAAGTTTTTAGAAAATAATTCCAAACTTAAAGTTCATTTTTATCTGAAATAGAGAAAGTTATTATGGATTTAAAGCAGTGCCTTTACAAATAGTCTTAAGAGTTTTGAGGCAACTTTTTTATTAAAAAATGAAACCTCAGCCTTTTTTTCTTATACTGAATAACCCATAATTTAATTTTGCCTGTCCTATAAGAAAAACCTGGTTTTATTTTCCAAGTCTTTTCCATGGTTTAAAATCTCTCTTTACTAAAAAGCTATTATACTTTCAATCAGATCACTGATCTGTGTGAAGTTAATACCCTGGATCACTAAATTAACAACTCAGAACCAAGCATTGGGTTTATTTATGGTGCCACTCCCACACCATCTACCAGTTTTATCCCTTCTGTTTTCATTACAGCCTGCATGCAACATCCCATTCAGACTAACCATGCCAATATGTCAAAAAGTGATGATTTTATCGATATAGTCCCTTCAATAAGCTTTCTTGTTCAGAGAAACAGAACTCCTAAAATCACTTTTTTCTTCATTTTGAGAGTTATGCTTATTTGCTCTAATTTGCTGCTATTCTGCTATTCTGAATTTCGTTTTACTAATGCTTTTCTTTCATACTTTTGCCTCATCAATCTTATTATATCTTCATATAAGGAGAAGAATTTGTCTGTGTGGAGGCAAGATATGGATGAAACACACCCCATTTCTGCTCTAGAAGCTGCCAATTTCACCATCATTTGGCATCAACTTAGTTTTACTATAATATCTTATGCCTTAAGCAGTCCTCACACACAACACACTAAATGACCCCTAGAAGTCCAGCAGGACTTGCCTAGTTTCTTCCAAAGTCCCTGAAGCCTACTGTAATGTGTGAATAATCACAATAGAGCAATATAAATTACGGTGTATCATCTTAAGTGGATTTACTAATTTCCATTTTAAAAAAGAAAAAGAAGAAAATATTTTCACTGCTGGAAAAAAAAAAAAAAAAAAACAGAAAAAAACCCCACAAAACCCTGGACTGCTTGCCTTTTTCACTTTCTGGAGTTCTTTAGATGACAGTGGATGAAGAGCCTCTTAGTAGTTGATTGCTTTTTAGTCTCAGGAAGTCCCAGCGTGGTCCATCAGTTCCTGTTCTGTTCCTCTAGGCAGGACGACCAAGAGCTTGATACTTTCAGTCATTCAGAAACTTCTCTGCATCTTTCAGATCCTTGGCTCCTACTAGGTCTGCTAGGTTCATGTCTACTGTCTCATTATCCACCACGGTGCCACACAAAAGTATTATTGGAATGATTTCCTGAAGTGGCCTTCCAATTAGACTTCTTTTACTTATAACCTGCAAGGCACTGAAACTTGTTTCCAAGGCACATAATTTCTCCTCAGCATGATCACTATCTTTTTACTTTCTCTCTCATAAATCTCTGGCTTGCCACTGTGAAGAAAACATTGTATATGTGCAGTGGTTCACAGCAATTTTTCCTTCACTGTTTGCACTGGCTACCAGCTGCTAAGTCCAAATGAAACAGGAGGAAACAGCCTCTTAAACTTCCTCTTTGTGATTCCTGTTCACCTTTGTCATAAACTGGCTTGGCGGGGGATTTATTTTAAATGGAATTTTGGTGATCAGTTTACAGTCTTACCTCTCACCAGTGTTTTAGCACTTTCAATGTATACTAACACCTTGAGACTGAATTTTATAAAAATATCCCAGAAATGGGTGATTTTTGAAGGGCCACTCACAAATTCATTTCATGCATTTCTATCAAGCTGTGGGCACAGCTGATCTCTCCAGCTGTGAAAAAATACCCAAACCAAATCACAGACACATGCCAACTAGAAAAGTCTTCTCAAGCACTTAGAGGCAGTCAGATGTGAAGGATCAGCAGCAGGAATGTGTGCAGAGGGAGAAGTAATACTTATGGAAAAGTAAGCATGGAGTGGGACAGTGTCTTGGGGGCAAGGGGCATGCTTCTGCCTCTGCTGCCAGTGTAGTACAACTGCTTCATGTGATAGGGCAAAGTTTCTTGCTGATAGTTGCTTTTAAAGAGTTGCCATTTGGAAACAAGAAGAAGCAGTGTATGTTGTGTTGATATTAGCCAGCAGAGAAACATACTTAAAGCTGGTTAGCTTTTATATACAGACATACAACCGGGAAGTTGAGAAACAGCAAGAGAACCATATATGTTGGGAGCAATGCTCAGCTGAACATCATTACAAACCCCACAAAACTCTCTGGCTTTGTTGCACTCTCACAATTTTGAGTGTTTAACTTCATGGCAACTGATGGGAATCTCAGGAAGCAAGAAAGAAATATAACCCTTGTGTGGTCCAAGCAAACTGCTAGAATCTTTATATTCTGAGGAAAAAATATTTTTTGGACATCTGAAACTTTTTTTGAGCTATTCCAAAAGATTTCTGAAATGTATAACCACGAACAGATATTAGATTAAATGAGAGTGAGCACCTGCAAGCAATGGGCAGGTAGTCCTTAGCTCTGTAAATATTCCATGTGTTAAGCTTTTTCTCTTATATAATCCCTGCTTTTTTTCCCAATTTATTTCACACCTTCCCATTTTATGGGGTGGTGCTGTGTCATTTGTCTATGTTCTGACTTATCTTTTTTCTGACAAGCACCAGGTCCTGCTTTTGGGTTTTGTTTTTTCTTTTTCGAGGAGTACCACAATTCTTGTAATGTATGTTAACTACACGGCATTGGCAGCAGCCAACTGAAGATTATAAAGAACACTACACAGGCATTGCCATTATCCTTGGTAATTAAACACCTTAATGTTTGCATTTTCAGAGTTGCTGTTGGGTTTTATGGGTTGGTTTGTTTGTTTGTTTGTTTCCTCTTTTCTAAATAGGGAACATTCTCAGATCTCTTTCTCAGGCATGTATCTAAATCTGAAACACTGCAGTCTATTTGAAAGAAAGAAGAAAATTGTAACCACTGAGTTCAGCTTACGCAGAAAAAGGGGAAAATTTCATGTTCATTGAGCTAACCACCCTGCACTACACAGTTTCATTTTAATCTAATGCCATTCCACCTCCTCTTTCTTTTGTCCTGGCAGAGTCAATTATAACCACAGATTGCTACATGGAATTGTAGCACTAGGAAAACTGTTAACACCTCGCTGCTCTGGCACAAGACCACACTAAAGAGCTTATTAAGATTCAGCCATCAGCTCTGATGAGTTACATGCAGCAAAGGGCTGTGATTTACTTCCAACTCACTTAATTACAGAAATCAATGAATTCACTGATCAAGCCATGAACAGGAAGATCAACCCGACCTGGCCACCATTTCATTTGAGATCTCAAGATACTACAAGTAAGGCTGTAGCAAGAACCTGTTTTGAGGCTTTGAACAAATGAAGTAATGGTAACAAAATTATACAGATTTTTACCCTGATAGTAAAGTAATTGCAGTATTTTGCAAATAATATAAATAAAATTGAACAAAAAGGCAAGCAGAATACTGTGGCACAAAAGTATTACAGACTTCCACACAATTGAAAATCCAATTGATTTCACTGAAGGAACATTACATTTACATTTGAATAGCTACCTAAAAGCTGTTTTACAACTCCCTCCTCTAAAGCAGGCAAAGAGAGAATGGTCAAACAAAACATCACCTGACAAGGCTGCGCAAAGAATCTGGTCCAGCCTGTTTCAGTGAGGTTCTGGATGGCTATAGTTGCAGTTAGTGTTTAAATCCCATAAAACATAAAGCTGATGAAAAATAAGATATTTCCCTTGGAGTACAAAAACTTGAAATAGGATGAAATGCTGTGTAAATATAAAGTATATTGCAATTTTTGTAGGATCTTGTGGTCTGTCACTTTATTTCCTGGCTACCCCCTAAAAAGGCATGGCATTTATCACATGATTTCACAATTTATTCATTAAAATTTAATATATCATATGACTTGCCTTCCTGGTATCCCATTACTGTGTGATGTTAACCACAAAACTAAATACTAAACAAAGCTTTGGAGACAGCAAACCCTCAGAAAAACAAAACAAGAGCAAAGGAAAACATGAGCAGGTGTAATAGAGCATGAAGAGGAAATAAGGACAAATTAGAGAATGAAAGTAACCACACTTAATGCAAAAAGAAGTCCAAGATATGCAAATCAAAAAATGTCCTGTATTGCAAATGTAACAGTAATTGCTGAGCATATGTATTTGAATCTCAGAAGGAGACAACAAGATATGTAACAGCTACTGGTGCCATATTGAACATTCAAGTAATCTAAGATATTGCTTTATATTTCATTTTAAGGTGGTGTCGTCCTCCCCCAGAAGAGTATCCTTACTGCATACATATGAAAAGCTCCAAAACACTTTGGTTAATGGCTTTGGGTTAAAATGTTTTATAAAGTTTTAACAAGTGAGATAGTTGCTGAGCTCTTCGTTGTAGAATTGAAGCATCAGAGCAGAGTGAAACAAAATGATCTGCAAGAAATGAAGAAACTGAAGAGACAGTGATTAAAAGAAGGATTATAGTAGAAAACTAAATTAATTAGATGGATAAAGGACTGTAAAGACTTAGCTTTTAAAAAGGTATGCGTGTCATGCCTTATGGCACCAGTATTTTAATCAATTCTGTATTATATTATGGGGGAAAAAAATGCTTGTGTTTTTTTGTGTGTTTTGGCTTGTTTTCAGTTTTAGGGGGTTTGTTCTTTTTGGGTGTTTTTATGAATAAGAAATCCTTGATGGTAAAATTAGCCCCAGCAAGGCAATAACTGCATCTCCTGTAACTGCCTGTGTAGAGTTTGAATGTGATTTCACCTAGTAGAAAGTATGCATTTTCCTTCTAAAGCAGTGTTACCGTAAGGGGGAGTCAATGTGGTCTCTGGAGACAGAGGGAAAGAAGGTATAGACATTGCCTTCCTCATCTCAGATTTGCATACTGATCTTACTATGAAGAACTCCTGGTTAAAAAAAAAGGTTAACTGCTGGGATCAATCTCCTGCGCCAGTTTCAGTCACAGCCTAAATACTGAAATACGACTGGTATGTTTTTTTTTTTTTTTTTGCCTGCAGCACAGAACAAAACATATGGGACCATCAAAAGCTTGCAGTTGTGGGCAAAATGGCATCTAACTTGTGGGAAGATGAATGACACTAAAGAAATGAATATCTTGAACATCATGAGAAGGAATAAAAAGTTGTGATTAAATCAAACAGAAAATACATTACCGAGATTGAGAAGTCTTTTACAGAGGCAGCAGAAAAATAAATACTTCCCTTACCATCAAAAATTGTAATGGTAATATCTAAAAGATTTACACTGCATTGCAGTGCCTGGGTGATACAGCTCCAGACTAAGAGATGCCATTAGGTGCTTGTGTAAGAAGGAAGAGAAACCCTAGGCAGCCAAGACATCTCTATGGGCTCAGTAGATGTGACATTGGGCACAAAAAAAGACTCATAACCTATAGAGCAGCAGGTGGAAACAGTGTGGGATATCCTGAAATGCCCCACCTGCTCAAATATGAGGTACTATGCACCTCAAATTTGAGCAGTGAAGCAGACACTTAAATGACTATAGTCGCTGAATATAGAGGGACCTAAGGCACCTACCTTACATGTGGACACTTCTATTCAGGTTATTTAATGTGCAGCAGAATCCTACACCTCAAGTATTTCATATGAATACAAGTTAAGAGAAAATCTCATATGAAACAGTTTATTTCTCAGAAACTTCACAGAGGCTGGTCTGAAATGCAAACCTGGTAGCTGGCCCTGCTGCTGTAACACAAATGACCAAAACACTGGCTGCCATATGTTTGGGGAGGGTCTGTGTAAAGTAGATCCGTGCTTCTCACTGTGTGTTCTGTAATTAAATTCTGGTCATGGACTAAGGGAGAAAAATAAAGTCAGATAAAGATGATTATCAAATGCATAAACATAACGACAAAGAAAAAACTCTTGTCATGCTCCCCTATCCCAGTCTTACCTCTGCTGATTCTCTTTAGGAGGGTCCCAGTATGATCACAAACACAGTACAAAACAATTCAATAGAAAACATCTCTTTAGAGTTATTTCAAGGCTTTTATTTTTAAATTATCTCAAAGGATGATGGGAGAGGGATTTCTTGAGAACTGGTAGGGAAAATAAACCCCAAAGACTGAGTTTAACAAGTACATCAATCAAGTCATTCTCTCCATTTAATCCTTTAAAGTGATTATCCTCAGGCTACCTGATTATCTCTCATCCAGCTGACATGTCACTCATTCAGGAGTGAGGAGATATCACAAACAGTGACTTTAAAGGCTTTGGCTATTTTTCTTTAAGCAAGTTGAATATTGCTAAATTATTTCTCATCAGTCCATCCGTCCGTGGTCTGCTTACCTATCCAAGCATCCAGGCAGTTAAGATTCCTTCTCACTGTAATTTAGTGGAGACACTATTGCAGAAATTCACCTTAGCAGGGATAATTTTATTTCTGATGTAACTATACTTTTGCTATTATTTTTCAGTGTCTTGTAATATCACTTATGTGGTCATCCACACCTACATTCTCCACTCATTTGCTAACACATTGTACAAACTTTCCAAACGTGGCACAGAAAAAGCATTGCATGTGGATGTTACAAGATTTTCCGTTCACAGATAACCACCATACCGAGAATGGAATTTATTGGGAAAGGTTAGGAACCTTTGGCAATGTACTGTAAAACCTCTGAGATACCAGGCTGAGAACATAAACTGCCAAAAAACTAACGAAGTGTTAAAGATTCCATATGAAGTCCTACTGCCTAAAGCCATTGTACCACATTACAGAGAGAGGCTGTTTATTTCAAAAATGGCATTTTTTCAGGTCTTATAAAGAACCATGACAAAAATAAAACTAATGTACAAGTGTGAGCTAGCAAAAACCTTGAAACTCTCTCTGGAAGGAGAGAGTGAACCCCTCAGGCAGTCACTTAGACACACTTAGATGTACACGCAAGAAGCCTTCCTTTAGGAGACAGAGATTTGCATTATCTACTCTCATGACTGCTTGCAAAACCAAGGCCCTTGTATATGGAAAAGTTAGAATCCTGTATTCACAAGCTGGACAAAATAAAACAAATCAGAGAAAAAAATAATGTTCTTGTCTTTTCAGAGTAGGGGAACTTTGGAAGAGTTGCAACTGATTTTCCTGAGTAATACAGGAAGTTAGTAAGAGATCTGGGAACTCCTCTTAAATGCCTTTATCCTATTTCCATCTCTGCTGTTTCAAGTTAGCCAAACAACTGGAATGACATTTATCCAGATGCCACTACAGAGAGAGAACTCACTTGTAATACCAGAAAGAATATTAACTTACAGGAAAATCAAATAACAAAAAATTGAGCAGAGAAATAAATCTTACCTGAGAGGAGATCATGTTGTAAGGAACATAAAACATTCCTGAGAACAATCTGAAAGCCTAAACCAGTTGGTGCTTTTTGGGCAAGATTGCCCCCCTATGATGTGTTAGGATCATATCCTCCTAGGACTCAGTACTTTCCTTACACCCCTGATAATACAGCTGATTAATGAGTGTATTCAGGGGAAACTTTCAATCAGTACCTCTAAGTCTGCTGAAGTAAGATCTAGAATGGAATAAAGCACACTGCAACTTCCCAGTTCTTTTTGGTCTTTTGTCAGATTGGACTTGGCTAAAATTCAAGCTTTGTTTCAAGTAAAAAGTTCTGGGTAGCATTATTTTTTATTCTTCATTACGTAGTTAGGATCTCAGCTGATATTGCAAAATACAAAATTCAATCTTTCAGCTAGCCTTCTCTGTAATTATTGATGTTCAGTAAGGATAAAACTCCTACCTCTAAACTCACTTCTCCCCTGATTGAAGCTGAAGATTTGCTTTGCCCACTTCTTTCATTCTCCTTTAGCTTCCACTTCATGAGAGTTTTCCATAGAGGACACAAACAGGACAGGAAATGTGGAGCAGCATCAGTGGTGTACACAAAGCAACTTCAAGGCTTCATGGATCTGGTCTCCATTCTGAACTGCAGCTTCACAGGATTGTGGAAAACTTAAAGATGATATATTGGTCCCCCATTTAAACTTTCTGAGTAGAAGCATTTAGAATTCATGTACTTCAACTTCTCCAAAAAGAATGCCAATACAAAAATCATTTGATCAGCATATTATGGTCTATTGGTGAGATAATCAAGGTTGGAACAACGGCTTTTTAACTAGCACAGAGAGCAAAGTCATCTCACCTTTCTACTAATCAAATCCTAGCTGAATACAATTTGAATAGTTTTGAAAAACAGATAAGACCACCAAGGACAAACTGAATTTCTAAAACATGCATTGTAGAGTAAATAGGACAGCATGCAGAATGTTTTAAGCAAAGGCCATTTGCCCATGAGACCCCTTTGAAATATTTTTAGGATTGAAATGTCACCATAATTTTGTAGAAAATGAGACAGAATTTCCAGAGAATTTGCAAGGAAATGATTATATGACATTAAAAAAAAAAAAAAAAAAAAAAAAGTCCAGTGTGGGTCTGTTTAAAAGCTGATAAAAAAACTCAATCTAGAAGAGAAATGTGAAAACAAGTGACATTTATTGGTAGGAAAATTCATTTGGGGATTGAATCAGAGTCTCCCAGATGACAACAATCGGTATGCAATACAGACAAATACTTTTCCAGTACTCAGGTGCCTCCATACATCAGGTTTATCCCTTGCTCATTGCGTTAGCATTCCATAGAGGCACAGCTAGCAAGGCTAGAAGGGATTTCACAGCCAGGTGATCTTTAGCCTACCACATTTGTACCTAAATTTTTTTTTACAGAGATTCATCTAATCAATTTTTAAATGTTTCCAATAATGGGGTGTCGTGGTTTAAGCCCAGCCATAACTCACAAGTTCGCTCAATTACTCCCCCCTCTATCTTCCCCCCAGCTCCTGGGGAATGGGCCAGAGAATCGGAAGAATGTAACTCCCATAAGTTGAGATAATAACAGTCCAGTAACTAAGGTATAACACAAACCACTACTGCTACCACCAATAATAATAATGAAAAGGGAAATACAAAGAAAGAGAATACAACTGCTCACCACCCGATACCAAGCCTGACCCAGCAGCGAACCCCCCTCCCTTCCAGGTGACGGCCCTCTGTTTTTACGTCCTGGGCATGACGTGCTGTGGTATGGAATATCTCTCTGATCAGTTTGGGTCAGGTGTCCTGTCTCTGCTTCCTCCCAGCTTCCTTCCTCCCTGGCAGAGCATGAGGCTCAGAAAGTCCTTGTTCAGACTAAGAGTTACTGCAGCAACTGAAAACATCGGTGTTATGAATGCTGTTCCCAGGCCACAAGTCAAAACCACAGCGGTGCACCAGCTACTAAGAAGGAGAATAATGACTGCTACTGCTGAACCCAGGGCAGGGGGAACCACAATCTCTCTATGCCACATATTCTCATCCTTCACAATCCTTACAGTTAGGATTTTTTCCCTAACCTAAATCTCCTTTACTATGATTTTAGCCTGCCCATTACTGCTTGCTCTACCCTCAGTGGACATGTGAAACACTATTCTTTTCCCTTTTGAAGCCATTTTTTACACGTCTGAAGATACTTATATGTCTCTTCATTCTTCCCTCCACTTAGACTAAACAAATTCTCTCATGCTGATCAGGATCTCAGTGGCTATTTACCAAGTGCTCATATATCAGGGCACAGGAGACCTGAATGACCGTCTAAACTCATTGGTAGGTAATGGCTCTACTCTTCTGACACAGGGGAACTATTTAGGTTGAGGAAAAAAGGAAAGTAAATGAACCTGAGGTATTTTAGGAAGCAGTTCAGATTCATGCTGTGTGTTCATCCCAAAGATGTAAATGGATATTCTGAAACTAGCCAGGTTCACACACAAGAAGAAAAAAAGAAGCGGTAAAGTGATGTGTTAGCTTTCTAGGAAACGATAGAAAAATTGTCTGAACTTAAAAAGGAGTATTGTTGCTTCTGTCAAGCCTCTTAGAGAGGTAAGGAGCTGAGGAGTACCATTGTGTGTCCTGGAGCCTCTGCCCTCCATTCAGAGCACGTAAGAGTTCATCTCAGAAAATGTTGAGGACATAAAAGTCATCTGAAGGTCACAAGGTGCCACTGCAATTCATGGACCGGCAGAAAACTAAGTGGAGGAGCTGCCATGTTGTGTCATCAGTACATCAAGTACCAGGAGAGGTACAACTTCACAAACTGCCAAAGGATTTACCACTCACCTCTCTTCTGTGTTCAAGTATGAAATCCTTTTCTTCCTCCTTTTTTCCAGTGCCTTGGTCAATATAGACACATGGCACTGGACATACTTGAAGAAAAATAAAATCTACGTACAATCTTCCCTTCCTGTAGAGACAGCAAGCCACACTTGACAGATGCTAATTATATCACTTAGAGTTATACTAGAAGGTGCTCAGATACCAAAGAAATGGGAATAGTTATATAAATACAGTAGGTCTTAGATCTCATTATGCAGTAACTCTGGATTTGAATAAAACCTAGACTGACTGTCAATGATGCTGTTGTAACTGAGTGGTGTGAAAATGGGGAAAGATATAGTGTTTCCTTCCTATATCTGATCTTGGCAAGAATTCTTCCAGACAGGTAATTCTCATAGATTTGTAGCGAATTTGTCTTAATTCTGCACTGCTTTTCTCCTGTTTCTAAACACAGCACGTGAGTGTTTTTCAGAAATATTAAGCAATGTGACTAAGCATCTGTCAAGTGTTTGCTGTCTTAACTTCCCAAAGGCAGAAGTAAGAGTGTGTGTATAAGCGGAAGCAGATGGCAGAGTAAGCGCATTCAGTACACACGGATGTGGTGAATGCAGTAATATTGTTTAAATAGCAAATCCTCAATAGCTTTACTTGAAATAGCAGTGTATCAAGCTTGGGGAATGAAAGTTGTGGAAATGTTTTGGGGAGAAGTCTGCATAGGAAAGGAGACAAGGATCATTCCACAGCACTGTGTAAAAATGGATTATTTTGCAGGGCTGCAGCCAAAAGTCACCATTGGATTAATTCCCTAATCTGCAGATAGAGAATTGATTAGGTGCTCTTGGAAGGAAGAGAATAAAATTGAAGCATGGTGTGGTTGCTTTTGTAGAACAAATAGGCAAAACATACCAGCTGAGGCATGAAAGAGATGTGCCCAAACTGATGGCGAGAGTAGGAGAGGAAAGCCCAGAATGGGGGGGATGTTTAGCCAGGTTTGAGGGAGAGACAGCGGGAGCTGAAAAGAAAAGACTGCTGAGAAGGCTTGCAGTGTTGACACTTTGTACTTCCCATACTGTGGGAGCCAAAGTCCACCAGTTTGATGGCCTTTAACACTGAAGAGCAGAAATTTCTGAAGATCAGAGGAAGCTTTTGAGTCTAGCAGAATAAGCATGAAAGGCTACGAGTGCACAAGGTGAGTGAGGGTTCAAAATGAGCTGGCCCTGCTGCTTCTCAGGGTAGAGGACAGAGCCCTGGGAGCTCATAGATCCAGCTGGGAGTGTACAGAAGACATAAAGCAGCCAGAAGCCCCAAAGATGCTTTACTATGATGAGGGAACTTTAAACGATTATTGTAATTTGTGAAAGCTAAGTAGGTCATTGTATCTCATTTTTCTTTTCTCTTTCCTTTTTTTTCTTTTCTTTTCTTTTCTTTTCTTTTCTTTTCTTTTCTTTTCTTTTCTTTTCTTTTCTTTTCTTTTCTT
>JAOEHY010030763.1:0-36276 GCA_025447955.1 Psilopsiagon aurifrons | reverse complement strand
TGGGGCTCAGTGGGGCAGGGCCATTGGGCTCAGTGGGGCAGCCCCATAGGGCTCAGTGGGGCAGGGCCATGGGGCTCAGTGGGCCGCGGCATAGCGCTCAGTGTAGAGCTGCCCCGGCCGCTTCGTGCTGCTGTAGACCTCAACTGGGAGGGTTTCTGAAGGGGCCTGGGCAAAGATAGAAGTTACTCGAACGAGTAAACCCCATTCACACTGGCTACCGCAAAACCACAGTCAGCACTGCTTACCTTAAAAGGCCAGACTGAAAACCATGGTGGTTCCAACGCTGTCTCCTGAGTTTCGATGGTCGCTGCCTCAGCCAGGATGGACAGCCTGGGGCAGCAACAGCTTCAACCCGCACCTTTTAACCTGCCGTACTTGCCTGCCCCTCACCCAAGCAGCCTGGTTTCATACAAACACCTCTCGTGCCTGACTGCAAGCTCCACGGGAAGTCTTTCCTAAGAGTTGATTCCTTTCTAGGGTTTCCCTCCCTTGCACATGGTCTTGAGTAACAGCATGGAGCACACTTGGGGAAGACATCTGTGATCCACAGCAAACTTAGAGAAATGTAAATGTCTTTGAGACTTTAGCTCCTCTTGGCTGGAATGAGCCAGTGATTTCAAATGTAATTAGAGACAGTTGGGGTGGACAAGACATATGGCGGGATGGCAGAAGAGCTATTTGCTGAGGATATAACACCTCACATTTAATGTGTATTCTTTACAATTTGCTAAATTCTTGCATCTACTTGTGTAAAACAATCTGCAGTCCAAATGTAGCTATTTATATAATGCAAATGACAACAGAAAGCAAAAGAGGAAGGAAAAGTGGTGGATTTGTCTAGTATCTGCAACACAACCTACAGTAAGAACAAGATAAAGGACTTTATTCTTGACTACAGTGCCACATATGTTTTGCTCCAGTGTATGGCAGGATGTCTTTTGTGGTAAAGAAATCCCATCTGCAAGACAGAGTGTATGGAGAGAACTTAAGGATGCACTGTTCCTCAGTTCAATGAATTCTGGGAAGCGGGCTTTTTTATAACATACCGTTTCAAATAGCTAGAAACGGTGAAAAGCAAGTAGGCAAAAGAAAGGTCCTGGCTAAAGGTTGCGCAGCACAGTCCAAGTCATGAGAATTAGAGAGAAACAGGACGGAGACGTTACATGATTCTAAGGTGAAAGTGCCTGTAGCCCCCTTGCAACCTTCAGATCTTAAAATTGTACCAAGTGCTGACTACTTATTTATCAGAGGTTTCCGGTGCTTGGGAATATGAAGAAAGCAGAAGTGTGCAGAAGGCATTTGATAAAAACACGCAATGGACGGGTATTTATTGCAACACCAATTACGTGCTATTGCAGGCATTCCCTTTATTCAATCAGCTAAGGTGGCAATCCTCTGTAAACAAGTGATTCACAAGGCAGCAGCTAGCCTTGCTTGTCTTGGAGAGACCTGCTGCCTCGTGACACGCAGAGCCCCAAGGTGAGGCCTGGTGACCGCTGTAGAGAAGCAGTGTGAAGCAATGAGATGCGCAGATGCTGGCAGAGTGGAGTAGAGAGTATGGTCATCAACAGCAGGTGACATGGTGTGGGGACAGGTCTAAGCAGGCCTAAGTGGGAAGTGTATCCCTAGACTGTGGAAAAACTAAGTAGGAAGGGAGAAGGGAGAGGACGTATGGACACCACTGCTGCTTCAACATGGTACCTGCCATCACACATGTATCAAAAGGAAAAGACAAGCCTATTTCTTACAACACCTGAATTGTATGCACATGCAAGCTTTCTAGTTTGGGTTGGTTTTGACGTCTGTGCAGTTGTGGCAATGAGACTAAAGAAACTTTTAAGTTAGACTTGAGTTGAAGTTAAACCTATACTTGAGCTTTAATGGCCTATATGTTTTTCTTCATCTGCCTGTGAAGAAAATGCTTTGGAGCATCCTCTGTAACTTCTAGTTTCAACCTGGCTGGATAGTTGGTGTACTGCCTTGGTATTGCACACACAGTCAAAATGGTGTTACATTTCTTGACTAATGGGAATCAGATCACATTAGATACTGACATCAGTTTATATTCCATATTATTGCCCTCATATCTCATATATTTTCCTCACATATTTTCCTTATTATTTTCAAAATATCACATCTTGAATCTTTTTTAAAACCTTAAAACATGCATGTCAGAAATGTGGAGGTGTGATCATTGAATGGGCGGAGACGCAGAGTTTTCTCCAAGCTGGAAGAGGTTTGATAAGAGACACAAGAACAGCTCTATGGCATAGAAGGAGCAAGTCTATGGCAGGAAGGGGACAGTGACTTGAAGTCAAATTGCTGCTCAAGATTAGCAGAAGAGTTTGTACCAGGTCCCTCCCATGCTAGTTGAGCAGGAGCTATGGACTGTCAGGAGATCTGACCTCCCCTCTGAGTACAGGCCATATCAGCTATGCTCACCTGTGAGTCCTTTGAGTCCCACAGCTTGCAGTACTAACTGGCACGTTGGCTGTAGAGGGAGGCTCAGGTAGGGGCTGTCCCCAGGCAGAGACCATGAAGGCACTCGGAGATGGAGCACTTGCTTCCTACATGCAAGGGCCTGACAAAGGAGGCATTCTGCACTGGAGCTGTTGCAGAATGTTAAGCCAGTATTTCTGTAACAGCCTGTTGCAACAAACAGGTTTGGCACTCACATTCAGGCTGAATCTTCCTGAGCACAGCATGCACCCTGTGTGCTTGGGCTGCATTCAGGCTACAGCTAAGCTAAAGTGACAGTGCTTTACCTTGGGAAAATGTGTTGGTCATGGAGCTTGGTATGCTTATTTTGGATCAAGAACTCCTCTGTGGCAGGTGATTCACTGAAGTTTTAAGCTGCTTTTCCCCTTTTGTACTAACATAAAAAAGCAAAAGGTTCTTATATGGACCTGGATATGATTACATGAACATCTAGACACCCCTTCAGAGTACTAGGCATGCTTGGCACTTACCAAAGGCTCAGTTTTACAGGTGTCATCTCTGGGACCTGCTCAGCACTGCTGACCTGCAATGTACAAAAAACTATGACCACATGTTCTTTTCTACACATAGCTGTTTCAGATCAGCTTGCCCCTGACTGTTTTCCAAAGTACTGATTGCCCAAGGTTACCCTCTCCTGAAGTCTCTTGGCAGTGCGCATGTGAGCGCTGAGTTACAACAAGGGATGATATGAGTGCTCCTTGTCTGCTTCTGTCTGCGGTAGCTGGCTGAGTTACAATCACCATGGAAGTTATCATCAGTCACCGAAAATGAGAACACCCTCACTGAACTATTTACATAGTAAAAAACCCCAAGGTTCCCCAAGTGCCACAAAGAAGTGCCTTTTCCTTGGTACAGTTTAAAACTGCAATGAATTCCTGTGCGGAAGTACTAGGTTTACCAGTACACAATGGGAACAGTGAATCCAGAGTATTCCTTTTAAAAGACTGAATTGTTTTCCTGTGGCAAAAAGCAATTCTTTCAGCTCTTACTGAATGATTATTCCAAATTACATGGCTAGCCAATGAACGATACAGTGCAGAGCTGTTGTTAGTTCCTCCACGTATTGTTTACTTTTTGAGGAACTACTTGTTTTCTAAAGGAAAGTACATCATCCCAGAAAACAAGTCATAGTGTATAAACAGAGCCACAGACAGCACAGAAAGTCCTGCTGAACTGTCACATGTCAAATCATGCAAATCCCTTCATGGAGCTGAATGAACACCTCTCACAGATTTCTGGTTTGCACTTGCTTTTGTGCAATGAGAGCAAATTGTCCCTCAGGGAACACATTTGCAGTCAGGGGTAGCAGCAAACTAAAAGAATACAGTGAGTGTAACCTTTGAGATACTGTATCAAAAGACAAAGAAAAATGTCATGGCTTGGAAAAAGTGAAGTGCTGAAATGTGATTATATGCTTTTTGACATAATAAACCTTCAACTTCTTTCATTTCTCAATATTTTTAACTCTCCAGGGACTAAATCATGAGACTTCTCTTCCGTTATCAGGACTTCACATAGATACAGAAGGACCAAAAATAACAGGAAAAGAAGCCCAAAACAACCCAACTCAGGGGAGAGATGAAGAACACAGAGTTGCAGTGTCGAGTGATAAACAGGGGGGGAAAGTAAATGATACAGGTGCATTGAAATTGCTGAAGAAACGGATGCGCAAGTACTTTAGTACAGCACTTAAAATCTCAAGTACTTGCAGTCAGTGTTTTGTAGGGTCATTGCTGGGGGCTAGAACTCACTGCAGGTTGTTTTTTTAAATATTACACTTATTGTGAAATAAATCTATCTAAAAAGCAACTGCGCCAACAAGTATCCATGTAGAACAGACTTTTTTAAGAAGCTGGATGTGGACACTGATGAATTATAAATTATCACTTGAAAACAAGTCTAGTTATTATGCGTATTAATTAGTTAAGTCATAAGAAAAAAACTTATATTAAATAGAAGGAGCTACATCTGTTGTAGTGCCTGTGGTTCGTCCTAATGTATGTAACTCTTAATACAACAGTAAAACTATATACAGAGTATATCTGTTACTGCTAAAAATGCCCATGGAAGCACCCCTCTTAGGGACAGGTGATATACTCAGCCCTAAAACTGTGCAGGAAAAGGTTCTGAGCCGTATGAAATAAAAATAGCATCCCAAACACAGGGAGGAAAAGACAATAACCAGTTCTCATGGACTGTAATCCCTCCCTCCTTGTTCACCCCAAAAATCACAGATGGAGCAAACCTAGAAATTCCATTTAGATCATCTTCAATCATTTTGTTTTATATTTACAATTTCTATGTCCTTACTTTTATATTTCCAATTAAAAATCACAATAAACCTCAGATCTTGCATTCTATTATTAAAAAATGCCAGAATGAACCCCGGATGATTTTAGACCTTTTTGTCCCATATACTTCTTGACTCAAAACATTTGCTAAGACTAACCCTTCCGGATGAGCAATTTAATTTGCAGTGAATTGGCAATTACCAATTTCATCTCTGACCTTGCCCTTTAGAAATAATTCTCAGCAGCTCTAGTCAGAGTATGACCTGGCACGGGAAAGCTTGTTCCTTCCCTCCCTTGCAGCCTCATTTCTCAGAAAACTATAAACCTTCAATAAGCACAGACACAGCTACAAACCAATTGCTTTTCTCAAAACTGTTCTTTTCGGCGACATGGGTGGACAACACTTTTGCCTGAAGACAGGTACCTTGGCATCGTGTAGCAGTGCAGAATATGGGTGGAAAGAACTCCAACTGCCCAACTTTAGTCAGCAAAAAATGTAAGGATTTATCTAACTTAGTGTCTCAAAATTACAGTTGAAAACACAGCGCATCAAGTGGATGGCATTCAAAGGCTGATCAGCTGCATAGCAGAAGCTGTCTGAAGAATGTCAACATAGGGATCTGAACAAGCTCTATTAAGTAAATTTGGAAGAAAAGGTGAATATTTGAAACTTTTTTGTAATGATTGTTTTCTGTCTTTACTCCTATACTGCTTCCTCTGTAGCTTTGGCTTAGGGCTAAATTGAGAGGATTTGAAAAGGAAAGGGAAGGATATTCAGTTGAAGATCTATTGAGTTTGGCTCAATAGCTGCGGTATCTCACATCAGCACTGCACATTCCCAGACGTATTTTCTCAGGACAGTCTGTCAAGGACTAACACTTGTTCTGTGACAGAAGGCTTCTGGACGAGTTTGTCCTGATGGGATTCTAAGATGCTCCAATCCTGTTTACTGCAATAACCAGAGCGAATTTCTGGTCAGAAGATCACACTGGATATTAATATTGCTGCAAGGCCCCTATCTACCAACCTGAACTGCTGTTTAGGGAGGTTTGCTGCTTGCTATGGGCTTGGATCTGGGACACTAGGGTGACATTGATGTGGCTTGTCCCATCCTCCGACTGTTAACCCCTGCTGCTTTTCCAGGTGGATGCCAGTGCTGCTCAGAGGAGACCTGGAATGTGTTGAACATGGCTACATGACTCGGGGTGAAGGCATGTGGGCCCAAATGGTTTTGTCCTTGATTCTGCTGCTAAGAGGTGAACAAATTCTATGAATCAACAACTGTTTGTGCAGCTGGCATCAATTATAGTGACGGTTTTTATGACCACAGGTCTTTCATGAGGATCAAAGACTGTTGGGGAAAAGACAGGATCCCACCTGACTAGGCAGGGCAAAAACATCTTTGCCAATAGGTTGGCCAACCCGGTAAAGAAAATTTAGAACTGGGAATGATGGAGGTGGAAATTACAACCTGCAGTCAAGTGAGGAAGTGGTGGACTGGGTTGGCAAGCGAAAGATACAGGGTGGACAAGAGAGACATTGAAACCAGCCATACAGGACTGAAGGGGACCGCAAGCATATAGACTCAAATAAGGAAGTGCCAAAGAGGACAACATTGTGAGGGAAGCTCTCACATTTTTCCTGGGAAATCAGCACAGCTGTGTGCCTTTTTGAAATGCCTGTACATGAACACATGCAGCATAGGGAGCAAAGAGGAGGAATTTGAGCTCCATGTGCTGCTACAATCTCATTGGCATCACAGAGACATACAGGATTAGCTCACGTGGCTGGTGCACAATGGTCGCAAATTGAAATATGGGAAATTCCATTTAAACATATGAAAAAACTTTTTCACTTTGTGGGTGCTCAAATGCTGGCACAGGTTGCCAGGTTGAATCCTTGGACCTTTCAAACCCCACCTGGATATAGCCCCCAGCAATCTGCTTTAGTTGTTCTTGCTTTGAGCAGGAGTTTGGACTAGGTGATCACCAGAGGTACCTTCCAGCCTCAACTATTCTGTGATATTTACATAAAAGCCTTGTTTGATGTTAAAGGATGTGAGTTTGAAAAGCTGTAAAAAAAAAAAAAAAAACACTCAGCTAAATAAATGAAAAATGCAATGTAATACTATTAACTAAAAACCACCAGAACAGTAGCAGAGGACATCTAACACACACAATGCTCTGTCTGACATCAGACATGTCTGTCTGGTTAATTCTAAAATATTCATATAGAAAGCAAATCAGAATTGGTCTCCATGATTTACATGACCTATTTGCTTAGGGAAAGAGAGCCTTCATACTTGGAGAACTCGAAGTTGGCTATATTCTCTGTTTATTAGGTCTCTTTCTATAAAGCCATGCTGGGTCCTGGTTATAAAAATAGCATTTTAGTGTTCTGCAGAAAAGCAGACTGCTTCTGCATCATTTAGTCTTATAATCTCTATGCATTTCAAATCATATCTGTAGCCTAATTTAGGCTGTTTTCTTACGAAATATAACAGTATTTAAAAAGCTGAAAGTACTGATGAAACTGCTTTGGAGTTTTTGCTTGTCATTTTGTTTTGTCGCTTTATTTTGATGCTCTTACTTTTCATCTTCTTCTCCTTCCCACTGCAATAAGCAGACCTGCCATTCTCAAGAACTCTGTGGCATTTCATCTACACTAGCTGAAAAAGGATGAAGGGCAGAAACTAGGCAGAAAAATAAAGGGAAGTTGCAAAGGGCGGGAGAAGAGCAAAGGAAACAAAGTGTGATTTGCTACATGAAGTAAGCAAAGCCTATAAAAATAAGGGGTGGAATTAATTCCACATGTTTTCAGCTTAAATATTTCCACTTTCCTGGGTTGTCTTAATAGTGGAGAAAAAATAAGCTGGTTTACAGTCTAATTCACCTGGGCTGATTTAATTGCCTGCTTGAAGGTGGGATGAATTGTGCCCTAGAAATGCCTCTTTCTGTCTAATGACAACAGAAAGCCTGGAGGATGAGCTCAAATGTAAGCAGGTGCATTTACTGAATCAACCTAAATTCTCTAGCACTATTTTGAGCACCTAAAGTGAAGAAAAGGAAGCAGAAGTGGTTTATGCACCTTGTATCTGCCAAAGCTGGTGGGGCCCTAGAGCACCTGGAAAATGAATTGCTCAGTATATTTATTTTGCATGCTTAGTGCTGTTTTTCTTTTCTGCTTTCCATAGTGGTAGCTGGGTCTGAAATGCAGAGAAGATACGTAGGGTCTGGTTGCTTGGCTTGAGGCTGTAAGGGTAACATCTCCTCCTGAGATCACCTGACTGCCCTCAGTGGCTACCTAGGTTCCTTCTTCCTCATATGCTCTGGAATTACTTGCTAGGACTTGATAGTGGCTGCAAAATTCCATAAGTGGGAAGATGTGCAGATCTTATCAGACGGGTTGCTCCTTCCCATTAGCACAGCTCTGCTGTTTTGGGACAGTTATCCTTACCTCAGCATACTTTTTCTCATGAATTTGCTGTGCCAGGAAGCCACAATTCTCAGTATTATTGCAAATGCCAGAAGGAGAATAAAGATGGTCAAGACTCCTAAAAGGTCTAAATGGTGGTCTAGAGCTGCTATAGTCTGTATGTGTCCCTTGGGAGAACAAACCTGGAGTGAGCTAGAAATACCTGGTTTTGAAGTAGCATTTCACAGGGAGGATTCACCCAAACAAGATACTGCACAGGTGAAGAGGTAGTCTCATCCAACACTGAAGGTAGGCAGAGAGAAAAGACAGAAAGCAGACTTGTTAACCCAAATATGCATGTGTTACATAAGCAACTTCCTGGAAAAACGTCATTTTGGAATAGCTTTTTTCCATCTCCAGAGGAACAATTAATAGCAGACAAAACAAGAAAGAACTCAGAAGTGGTGGAAAGTGGCTTTCTGCAAAATCACTGAAGGGATTTTGAAAGAAACTTTCCCCTTGTGTCAAAGGCCCAAGTACCAATTCTCTGATTACTCCTTAATAGCTGACAGCCAGTCATGAATTCACAGCTAATGCACAATAAAAAATAAAGTGATTTCAACATAAATAATTTATAAGCACCAGACATCAGTGGCAATACAGACGTAGTTAAAAATTATTCCCTCCTTCAATTTAGGAAGGGACAGGCGTAATGAAGTTAGCTCTGGAAAAGTGAGATGTGCTATAAAAATTCCGTATTATATAAATAAATTTTATGACAAGTCTTCAGTAAATTCCAGAATTCATAAAGTTCTAGAGGAGTTTTGTCTGTTACTTAAGTAAACTGCACCTTGGAGCGCTTGTGATTACCTAACCGGTGTTACATTTGGACTAACATATTATTTTTAAATGATCTGTAGCTGTCTAAGTGGTGACATTTTGTATATCAAAATACTAGGTACTATAAAATACTAGTATAAATGTTTGCTACTATAAATTACTACATTTTATCATGCAATCTGACAGTAAAGCTTTTACATCCTTCCCTATTAGATGTTCAGACATGAATATTTGCATTAGAATATCATGGTATTTATAATAGCATACACGTTACAGAACAGTTTATTACATTAAAGTGGAATTACTGGAATTGTTTGTATTAGAGTGATAGTGATAAACTAATTAAGTAATTTGTAAATGGGATATATATTCATAGATGCTCCAAATATTTATGAATGTCTAGCATGCTCAAAGCTCTAGGGTTTTTTAAATGATAAAACATGAGTTGATGAGATACTGCTTTACAAATATATGCTCTTGACTTTGAATGAACTGGAGGAATCCTCCTTTTGAGTCTGCTATTGCTTACTCCAAAAATATCTAAGTCTACAACTGTTCCTCCCAGATCCCACAAGGCAGACAGTGATAGCCAGCTGCCTGGATGCTGTTTGGTCTCTTAGGACCTCATTAGGTGCTAAGTATACCAGCCACACTTCTGTTCCTTCTGTCCATGTTCCTGCTCCTAAATAACCTGTCTGACCCCAGCCGTGCTAGCTGCTGTTCCAGGGCCAAAATGGGCAATACTGGTGGACTGCCCCTCTGAACTCAGCCTCTGGCCATGGGCTTGCTTGCTTTTTAGTCTGGCATGTCATGGCCTGAAGCCATCACAAGTCTTACTCCCACATGGCTTCACTTGATGCTGTACTGCAGCTCTGCATTCTTCACACCTGGCTCCAAACAGTGTTAGCCTTCAATCCCTGTAATCAATTACTGTGATTGATAATTGTTATTTAAGGTCAGACTATCTCATGAGCATTACCTGTATTTGTTTTTACATTCCTACCAATGAACTCAAAACATCGGCTAGGTAGTGTCTGGGAAGGCAGATACAACAAAGTGCATCTGCAGGGAACTACAGGTTCTGTCAGGAAAGATGTAAAGTTTTATAAACCATTCAAACAATAACAATTTTCTGTTCAAACATTGGTTCCTTAATAAAAGGCACATTAGACATAGCTAAGATGGGAAGTCAGCTTCTCAGAAACTAAAAATGTATGTGGCCTCCTGAATTTTTATTCACTGGCAGCAGCTAATTGACTGCATTGTCTGTTTTATAAACATGTTCTATACTCTCAGTAGCTTGCTTATCACTGTGAAGCCTTTCTTTTTTGCTTTCAGAGTGTTCTGGAATAAAACCTGAAGCAGAGGCAGTGATCAGTGGTTGTGAACCTTCATGAATTACTCAGCAAGAAAAATAATGAAGCTGGCTTATATACTGTAAAACATCATTTACTTGATTTGGGCTTGGAGAGTTACTGTCATGACAGCTGAGGTATTGAGATAGGTGTCTCTATGCTCCAGGCAACCTGGAAAAAGCATAGCCATTAAAAAAGATTAAAAATCTACCAGGATTAAGGCTCTTCCATGGGCTTGGGAGCTCCGGGTTGCACTCTCCCACTTAGGCAAAGTGCCCTCACTGACACAGGTACACACATGTGGCACAGATGTAAAAGAACAATCATCTTAACAGACCTTTACATTTGCTGTATCAGAGGGCAGGGCAGGCAGCAGGCAGAGCATGCATCAGTGCACATCTGTGCTCTGGTCCTGAGAAGCATTTCTGCATTGATCCTGAACTGAACAGTTTGGCATCTTTCAGTGAATTGCTCTCTGCTTTGATTTTTCATCCTGATAGTGTACAGCTTCTCTGTCAGTGACCCACCTTTATGCATCCTTTGTTGGATTATTTCCCTGGAAAAGTATAATTGAAGGTCTTTTCTTCTTTAGTATGAGCATGTGCATTTTTATCTGCCCCATCTGCATTAGTCATGTTTGCTGGGAGTATACTACCATTAAGTGGGTCATTTAGAGCAGGAATGCCCTGCACATTACTAAATGATGGCATGCCATCAACCACACACAGGTTTTCCCAGTTCTCTCCCACATTGGCTGTTTTGATGCATTTGCTCTCACAGGTGGGAGATAGCACTTGGTACTCTGCTCCAATGTTCCTGTCTACCAAGAGACATGTATTATCCTGTACTATTTCTTATCTTGACAAATTGGTTTCTTCCTGTTGGAAACAGAAATTTCTGCTTTTAGCTCTGCAGGCTGCAGCTGGAACTGCTTCTCTTTCTGTTCCCTCCTCCTTTCTATGGGAACCTGGTGTGCTTCAGATGTTCCTCCGATAGAGAGGTGACTACTAATGGCCACAGTGTAATTTTGGGGGGAAAATTTTATGTTTGTATGCCATGTATCCTTTTCTTAACCTCATGCTTTTACAACACTTTTCAGTGCTCTAGACCTTGCATTTAATCTGTGCTTTGCATTTCCTGTCAGCCACGGGTGGTATTTTGCAGGCACCATGAATGAGATGTATGGTGCTAAAAAAAATAGACAAGGCAAACTTTAATTTAAAGTATCTCTAGAAAAGCCCCAACGATATTTTGGGTAGGAAGTATGCAATATTGAAGGGTATTTCAAAGGGAAAGGATGAGGCAGCTGAGAAAACGAGACTACCTAATTGTTCTTTCTCCTCGTTTGCCATATCATTCCCTACCCTGCAGTTAACCAACAACAGACCACTCCCAGTGCACTTTTTTTTCTCGTTCCCTGTGGAGTCAACCTGAGATGTAGGAAGAAATTCCTCTGTGCAGCACAGTCATTTCATTAAGACAGCATCCAGCACAGAGCCCTCAGCAGAGAAGACCATAAAGAGCATCAGTCTGAGCACCTAGCAAGGATTTTTCCTGGATTACAGCTCTGGTTGACTTTACATCAAGTATAAAGATAGCAGATGAACCTCAAGAGTAAGATTTTCCTGTGTTCCTGGTGGATCTTACTAGAGGCCATGCAAGGATTATAAAGGGCTTAATCAAGTAGGAACTGCACAGCCTTAAGTAAGAAGAAAGCCATGTACAGGGAATGTGTAGTCACCCCTCTTTGATGACCTGCATATTTCATGTATGGATAAAATAATGTACAGAATAAAGATGTCTCAGGTCCCTAAGTTAATGAACTTCATGGAGCTTCAAAGGAGAAGCACAGGTTGCAGAAAAAATGTGGAAACTCAGACAGGATTTTAAAGACCAGGCACCTACTTGCAGTCATAGTATCATCAAACATAAATCCATTTATTTAAGGATTGTCAGGCCTTATAAGCAGAAAAAAACTCAATTTTTGCTCAGCACAGTTTATAAAAGGGATCAAAAAAGAGGCAAAAATATTACGGGTAAGAAATTTCTGACTCTGCTGACTTCATCAATGCGCATTAACACCTTTTCCATTATTAATTGCTCTGGCTGCTGCCGTTATTACTGATCCATATTAATCCTCCAAGGAACAGGAGATGACAGTACCAAGTCATGATGACCTTGTCTTTCCATCTGCTACAGCTGCTTCGGAATTTTCCAATGAAACAGCTGTTCACTGGAAAGTGTGAACTCTCAAATATCTTTTTCTTGGAAATCTACATGTTCAATTGATTTCTATTGGGGCAGTCTTCTGGGATCTGATGTGGACTTCCTAAAGCTAATACTCATGGGTTTTCCCTCAGGATATTAGGTAAATAGGTCCTCCTTCTTCCTGGTACTTCATGCAAAGTGAAAGAAAAGAGGCTGAGGAACACCCAGCACAGACTGCATTCTAGGCTGACCCAGCTTCAAGATCAATTTTGCCTACACTGGCCTCACACAACAGAGCCTTCTGTTCTACAAAATCCTATCTTCATGAGAAGTTAAAAATTCCTTTGCTAAGACAGACACTTCTTGTTTTTCTTCAGGGGGAGCTAAAAATGAGTAGCAGATTAAGACAATAACCCCAAACCTTAACAAAACAATTGGGAAACGGTATCAGCTTTTGTTATATTTTTCTCATGAGTACTTCATTTTGTGAGAGTCACAGCAGGATGAGAGGGAAACTTCAGAGATTAACCTTCAGACATTATCAGTTCAACCAAATATGGAATTAGGTCTATTGTATTCTGAAGGGAACATATTCTTCTTTTCAATATACTTTAAAATATGTCCTTGGATCTTCTTCCCAAAGTCCCACCAAGCTCTAGGAACAACATATACTTCTGTGTGAATTGAAATGCTTTGTAGTGTTTTAGCATAGTTTTAAGAATTTTTGCCTTTCCTTTTCTTTTCCTGTAGTCCTGTCTAAGTCAGTGCTCTTTCTGCATATCCAACAGGGCAGAGATTCTGTAGAACAAAGAATTATAAGAGTGGGATTAATGGTTATATTGAAATGTACACATTTAACCTATTGTGAAAGTCTGCTGGAAGGTAATGTAGCCACTAAGACAACAGATCCAAGAAGATGTTAACACAGGCTTTGTTATCATGAATGTTTTTACTTGAATATGAGAAAAGCAGTGGTCTTTGGTAGGTTCCAGAGGAACCAAAAAGCTGTTTTTTCTGGTATGAGAAGCAAAGATCAGGAAGAGCAACTAAATGGCCAGTGTGTGAGTTACAAGGCTAATGTGGAATGAGGCAAGAAAGTGCTAGGAAAGGAAGGTGAATGGGATAGCAGATTCATGAAAGAGGGGAAAAAAATGGAAGGAAAATCAGACTAGAAAATGACTGAAAATAAAATGAGAAAACTCAAGTGTAGTTTTCTAGACTGGAGTGGATCCCCTCCCAGGCATGTCAGGGAGACAGTGGAAGGGTTGAGCTCAAGGCACAGACATAACTTGCCTTTAGGGCTGGGTTTTTTTTGAGCAGGAGAAGATGAGTTGCCCTCATTTTGAATTTAGATAATATTCAGAATGTGGGGTTTATTTAATTTTATTTAAGCGGGGTTTAGAAAGCTAAGCTTATAAATCCCTTAAATAACTCAGATTTGAATTAAATAACCAATGACGGGAGCGAGGGTGATGGGAAAAACCCACAATACCTACTTCTACTCAGATGAAGGATAAGGGAGTCAGAATCCCTCTAAGAATACTGTTGAGCTCATGGCAGTTTAGGAGAGCTAAAAAAATAACAATGAGGATTTTCAAAAGAACTATGTAGTAAAATGTCTGGAGCAGCTGAAATAAAATGGATGCTTAGTCCTTAAAGTCAGAGTATCATCACACTGAGTGGGTTATCTCTCACAGAACACTGCTTTTGCTATTCACTCATGTTACTTCAATAAGTAACATGGAAGGAAGTGAGAGGGGGAAGGAGGGAGGGAGAGAAAGTGTGTTTTTCCCTGATTGAAGTGAGTTTCAGATCATGTTGAACTTTTCACAGACATGGTATGCAGGTAGAGTGGATTTTTAGCACTCAGGCAATTTGTCTTGATAAGATTTTTTCCTCCTTTAGTGCCATTTAGTACCACTATTTTCAGGTGAGAGATGCTAATGAGAGAAGAAATGGCCTATGTGAAAATATGCTATGCCATTCCTCAGATGTGAATTATTTTAAATATGCTATGCCATTCTATTCATGTGAATTGTTTTAAATCTTCATTCGCAGGATCTCAAATGTTAGGGGGAGAATCCAGACAATCTTAGTTTGTTCTCCAAAGGAAATCATAATTATGAGCTCATGCCTTTTGTCAGCGTGCCTATCAGTCTGTCTCTTACCTGTGCCATTCCTCCCACTCTACATTGTAAACTACTGGTGGATTTTAGCTACATTGAGGGAGAAGTGGAGAACAGAGAAGTAACACAATTCCTGCCAGCTCTGTAAACCAAACACATGGGGTCATAAGCAAGACCACAGAAAGAACCACCTCTCTCTTACGAGGTAAGTAAACACTTCGGGTAGAAGACAGAGCTTATCAACAGCCCAGTCTGAGATAGCCTTCAGTGAGCACTCCTGGTTACAATGAGCCTACAAGAAACCAAGGTCCTTGAGCACAGTGCTCAACAGCACTTGTTTTGGTGACCTTCAGTTGCCTCATCACAAGAAAAAAGGTGCTGATCAGCATGGTGTGATACAGTAACTCTATACTTTTGATGACAGTGACAGGTATCACTATTTTATTCTGAATTCCTGCTCTGTCTCATATTTTTTTTTCTTTTTCTCCCTTCCTCTTCTCTCTGCTCAACAGCAGACACATATTCACACACACAGAAGTTCCACAAAGGTTTTGACAGTTTAGTCATGGGGTCCTAAAGTTGAGTGTAATAGCCTCAGCTTCTGCAGAGAGTAAGACTGGGCAGGTATTTCAGCAATGGGCCAGGACTCAACAGGTTGAGATTTAATTCTGCATGCTCTGCATCTTCTGGGCTTTTGTTTCTTTTCTTTATAAAGGGAATAATGAAGTTTCCTTTCGTCCACCTTTTCTTCATGTAGATTGTTATGGCTGAAGGTTCTCAATAAGCCCAGCTGAGATCTGATTCTGTGTGAACATTGGGAAAAATCCTGTCTGGCAGAAAGAAGCAGGAAGGTGAATTGCTTCATCTCAGCCAAGGACTCCAAAGCAGATATAAGCCTGGTTCTGCAGTCCTTATCCAGACAAGGCTCAGACGCAGTAGAAGCACCAGCAGAATGAGGGCAAGTAGGGAAGAACCCATCTCCTTTCACCATGTGCACGTGTCATCATAGGCCCCTTCTTGTGCTAGTTTACTATCACACACTGCATACTGTTGGTATAGATTATTAATTATTTTAAGCAAGAAAACTGTATCTTGCCTTTGTGCGTCATTTCACTCATTCAATAACCAAGGTCAGATGATGCATAAAAACCCCATAATTCCAGCTTCGAGCAGGCAGTCCTTGCAGCAGCCGTAAAGATCATTCTGTCTCTGTTCCCTTTTAGATTGTTTTTCTGTTTCCACTTTTGAAGAGGAGAAAAAATGTTTGCAGTACCTTGATCTATTTATTATGACTTGCTAGACCTTTGGCTGGAAATATCCCAAGCACAAGAAAAAAAACCCAACCAAACCAAATGAAAAACCCCAAAACAACAAATGTATGTGGAATGCAATATTTTAATTAAATGGATTTATATTATCCTGGATGTTCTTTGCTAGTTTGTTTTGTCTCCTGATCAAAAAAAATAAGAAAAGATAAATGATTATGTCAGTAACAATGTACTTGTCTCTCATAGTTGACATTGCTCTTGAATGGAAATTCTTACTGAAAAGGATTTAATTTTAGCATTTTGATGGGAAGCAAAGATACCAGTATTGCATTTAGCTCTTCTCCTCACCACCCCCATTTACATCTTCAAGAGAATTTAGAATTCAGAAAAGGTGCCAGACTGATAGCACTGGAAACTCAGAGTCTCCATTTATCTGCAGGCTGCATTTTGCACCACTACTGTATGTCAACCTGATAGGAAAGTTCACAGGGTAGAGGGTACCTCATGCTTTCAAACATTATTTTCTTGGTCTATCAACTCTGCCAACAGCAAGTTACTGGGCTCGAAACTTCCCACAGGCAGTGGGAAAGAAGAGTATCTCGCAGCAGAGGAGTTGCTGTGTAATCTCACATTTCTGTGAGGCATCACAAATTAAACTTCCTCTTCCAAAATCTGAACAGCAGTCCCAAAGAACCATACTGGACAGGAGGGCAAGAAAGTAATAATCCATCCTGAAGCTCCACCCTGAGACTGTAAGATGCGACAATAGGTTCCAAAGGGAGAAGGTATTCAGAGCCATTCATTTTTGCCATGTCTAGGCGTTATATATAATGTATGCTTCTCAGCAGGACAAATTAATCTGTGCCAAGTTCCATGTTGCAGTGGCTAGACTGCTTCCTGTGTGCTTGGTCAGCAGAGGTCCACTGAACCCCTCTGCTCTGCGCCGGAGCCTGCAGAGCTGACACCTGATGTCATTACAAAGCAGCTATGAAAATGGTAGAATTTTGTTTTCTCCCTGGCAGTTTGGTTTTCAGAGGGACAAAAGCATCAGAACTAATGCTGTTGTTCCTTCTTCTGCACATGTACAAGAACTGAGTCTGGGGCATCTCTAGGTGAGAATGAAAAAAATTAAATGCTCCGTCTACCACTTGCAGAGGAGCACATTGAGGTGCACAGGAATATGAGGTGCCTGCATATATGTACCTGGAATATTTGATGCTGGTTCAACATTTCTGCAAAGAAAGAACCAGCTCAGATTTTAGAAATTGATGTTTCTTTCTGTTGTTTTCTTAATCTTTCATCTTACTCTTTCTATTTAACATAATATATACTGTATATGTAATCTGTGTTGCAGCTTACTGTAATCCTGGCTGCAT
The DNA here is from genome assembly GCA_025447955.1 of Psilopsiagon aurifrons. NCBI lineage: Eukaryota > Metazoa > Chordata > Aves > Psittaciformes > Psittacidae > Psilopsiagon > Psilopsiagon aurifrons. The sequence continues at coordinate 18,899 of JAOEHY010030763.1, read as the reverse complement.
TAAAAATGCATCTTGCTCTTTCTTACACATCTAGAGTTTATGATGTGAAAGCCAGTGACAACAGCTGGTATGTGATGTGTCTTAGACGCTTGTTCCAATAGCAGATTTCTGATATAAATCTACAGCAGTGAGTGCAAACAAATTTAAGACAGACAAGATGATAAACACCATGGTTCAGCAGCTCATCAAATTACTTTCTGATATCCTCTGAAGGGGCTTTTTTGGAGAAATTTTGTCCAACCTCCTAAACTGTTTTTGCTGAAGGGTTTGGGGGTGTGTCTTTCTTGGTGGGATGGCTTTTCAGATGGCTAAAATGAGGTGATGTGAATCTCCTTCATATTTGTCTTCCCTAGCTGTTTAAGGTTGGCTGGTCAGAACACTGGAACATAAATTGGTAGGAACAATCCTTCAGAAGACTGGCTAAAAGATTCCCCCACTACTAATGAGTTTCCATGAAAATTAAATGTAAACTCCCATTAAGAGTAGGTAATGGTCACAGTGCTGTCTTTAACTATTACTATCTCGTTTTGATATTTTGGGGCTGTGCCTATTGATGCTATATACAGAAATACAATATGCCAAAATGAAGACTGCAGTCTGGTTTGGTCAATGAGATGAAAATGCTCAGTTGAGTATTTTAATGTCTATTTTTCAGAAATTACTTGTATCTCATAGGAGAAAAATCCATTTTGACATTTCAGGAACAGGCATGAGTTTTGCCATTTTGGGCAGCAGCTTAGTGGGCACAGAAAGCCTTAGAGGCAAGGTCTTTTTAACAAGTAATATAACCTGGCAAGCAAGCAAATATAAAAGGCAAAGTGTGATAATCTGGGCTGCTCAGAAACGAGTCCAACTTAGGCATTAACAGCCTTTTCATGAAAATATTTGTATGTGGAACCAATTACCCATGAACCTGAATTGTGTAAATCTCCTTCTCCCTGCTATTATCATCTTTTGGCAGGCAAACTTTTCCCTTTCTCCCACTGCTGTCTGTTCAGTGCTGCAGCCCTCAGCTTTAAACGGGAGAAGGTGCTGAGCCCATTCAGGCCAGTGAATCTGCAGATAGAATCTACAGAATTACCCTGGTTTAACCCCAGTGAAAAAAGAAGGCATTTTGTCCTTCTGGATAAATAGATGATTTGTCTTTGCGTCGTTCCATGCATAGGTAAGTCAGCCAGGTGTCACAGGTCTTCCTTTCCAAGGGCTGGACTTTCTCTGCAAAATAAGAGCTGGACCTGACCTGCAAAATCAGGATCCTGACTGACATATCCTCACTTCTTCATTATCCCCTTAAACCACCAGCCTCATGCAGCAGCACTGCCTTGCTCCTCTTTTGTCTGCATTACTTTGAAATGCACAGTTCTAATGCAGCTACAGTATATAAAGCACACCAAGTTGATTATTTATTTCTTTGTGACTTTACAAAGTTCAAATGATCTTCTGTAGCGGCAAACTAAGTTTTGGTTCATGTTGTGCCCTTCTTGCCAGAATTTGTGCTTCCCTCTTTATCTCTGTGCCTGGCAGAGTACAAAAACACAAGATACCCAGGTCTTCCTAGAAATGTCTCAGAGGGCATTGCATCAGCACGAGTGGTAAATACAGCCTCTATCTTCATATTGACAAAATTAAATAGGCCAACATTCTCTCAGAAGCTGCATAATCTGAAAAAGCTGCTGAGTCTGGGTAGCAGATGCCTGTGATTATCCCAGATACAAAAGAAATAGGAGCAAGAAGGGCAGATCAGAAGTAAAGAGGAGCTATAGAAGCCAGGAATGCAAACACAACAGACAAGATAACAATACTGAGCTGATGCAGATGTGTGACTACCAGTCAAAGTACCCAGGTGGAAAGTTTGTAACACCAGCCTCATTCTTACCAACAGGAAAAAACTCAGGTACAGCAACAAGCCCAGCTGCTATCCAGCAAGGTGTAAGTAGCGCTGGAGAAAGCACTTGGTCCCTGTATCCCCTTCTCTGTCTCTCTTCAGTTCTTTTGAAGCACTCTGTGGGTCAGAGCCCTTGTGTCCTAGCAGGACAGAGTGCAGGACAAAAGGAGCTTTGCCTTTTGCAGAGTCTGAGTGCTGCAGAACAAGAAGAGTGGTGCCCCTTGCAGAGCCTGTGTGCTCTGCCGGGGACAGGGTGACAGCTTCTCCTGGCTACATACTGTGCTTCATTTTTACAAGTACATTCTGACAAAAACCCAAGTGCTGTGCCTGCTGAAGTGCTTTTCCTTTGAGCCTGACCCAGATCTTTCCAAACCACCTCAGCTACAGAGCTAAATGGAATGTAGCAAAATCCTGCCATATTGCCCTGGCACAACGGCTGAGGTGAGCGCTCAGAGGTGATGGAGGTGGCTGTGCTGTATGGAGTCTACCAAAGTACTGCAGGCATGGGTGGGCATCTGTTTGTTCCACTGCCAGCAGTGTGTTCCTGTATGTTTAGTGGCAGACTGTGAACGACATCTTGAAAACCTGCTGCAATCTTTAATATGTAAGCTTGCATTTTTACATTACTTTGGCGTGGGATTGTGCTGTGTACAGTGTCCTCACTGAAAACCAGTGATACACTCTGGGTTAAGGCTTCATTGCAGGATACTGGTTGAAGAGCGGAGGTCATCTTCGTTCTCCAGTAGTGTCAGAATATGATTTCAGAAACACAAGAAACATTAAAATAAGTGGGCTGGAAGATGCCAGTGACCTTAGCCAAGGACTGACCTTCCTGGCAGTGTGTGAGGCAAGGATCCAGTACTGAAAGATATATTTCAAAGAGACAGCCAGCTGAAATCCTAGCCCAGTTGAAGTACATAGGAGTTTTGATCAGCAGATTTCCACTTGTTTTCTGTAATAGTAAAGCTGAGGTGGAGCTAACATTTTGGTTTTGAACACTGTAGCCAAACAGTGAGCAAAGTCAATACAAGCAGGACCTTGAGGACAGCAGGATAGAGTTCTGTGTCCTGTTGTACTCCAGGCTGGTTGGACAACCTTGACAAAAACTTGGCATTGAGACTTTCCAAAGCTGCAGCACAGAAAAAGAAATGCAGAGATGGGGCTTGCAGGAGGCAGCTGCTTGAGGAAGGAGGCAGAAGCATAGCATTAGCGTAAGACCAGGTGATGGATAGTGGAGAGAGGGCTTGCAGGGGAAGAACCCAGTACAGGACTGGTTGCAGAGCTTAGCTAGAAAATGGCAGGTAAAGACAGATAGCTGGGAGGAGGGAAGGCATATTTTTCTCCCCTAACCTAGCAAAATCAGTGCCCTCTTCTAGTTGCAAGTCCTTGCTGTATATGCAGGGCCCCACCCAGGCTGGTAATAAATATGTGGGCACAGAGATAGGATTATCCCATTATTACTCTGCAACATTCCAAAGATCAAAGGAAGGATCCCACACTCCACTGCAGGCAGAAGGTCATTTTCCTTCCTGAATAAGCAGAGAGATTTATTTTTTTCCTCAGTTACAGAGGACTGTTCCATACAAATCATTCCCATGTAAATGTCTACAGGGTAAGGCTGGAAGTGCTCAAGTGAAAACCTATGTTTTTAGAAAACCATGGTAAAATCATATTCCTCATCTGATCGTAAGAGTACGAAGGGGAAGGAATAGCACAGGTGTGTCCTAACCTGGAGAATCAAGGGATGCTTGTTGCAATGGCTTTTCCCAGTGGTTATTATGCATTCAGAATGGGGGGGAAGCAAAAGAAAAATATTAAAAGAGTCTGAATAGAAATGTAGCTATTTCCATTTGACTAAGCATGATGAATTTTCAAAAGATGGTTCATCTTCCGAGCAAGACTAAATTACAGACAGGAGGAGAGATGGGTTTTGGGCTGAGTACAAGGCAGCAAATCACTTAAATGGCTCCGCTAACATCAGGCTGCAGGGGTACTATCAGTTTAGGCATTCAGAAACATAATCATCAAACGCCACATATTAATTAGTTTACATAAAAACATAGCTTGATAAAATGCCTTTTCTCCATAGATACACTGTATGTGATTTCCTCATAAATGTTGAAAAGTGCTTAAGCAAGTAAAATGATCCAAACCTCACTTGTGATACTGCTGCTCCGCTTCTCTTTCTGTGGTCACCCCAGCTGTGCTGACTGCTTAGCTGACTCTCCAATCTGATCTCCTGGTTCCCCGACGTCAGTGTCTCTTTTCCACTTGGGGGGACAACACCAGGAACTCAATGGGCCCATTTTGACACATCAGACATAGTGTGTAACACACTAAGTTTATGAGAGAAGCCACAGCACAAAGAAGGAGCCTTCTTGCTGAGCTGCTTTGAATGTGGAACACTGCTATCTGCAGTCAGTCATGGATCTCACAGGCAGCTGGATCTGGGAAGTGAGGCTGTGTGTTTGGACATGGAATCAGAGGACACCACGTACTTCTGCTTGCACAGGGCTGGGAGTCAAGACACAATTATGGATGTCCAAGACTGGACAGCTTGGTCTTCCCAACCCCAGCCTTAGTCCTGTTTTTGAAAAGGTGCTGTGCTGAAGAAATCCTGTTGTCATGCTGTCTTATCACTCCCAGCAGCAGTATGTTTCTGATCCTTTGCCTGCTGGCTTTTTCCTTCTCATAACAAGGCCTGGAAATTATCCTGTCCTGCTTTTTATTCCAAGCTCCCATTGCTGTAATACCTTGTTCTCACAAAGACCTATTAAGGTAGCATCTCTGGGAGGTCATTGTGTTGCCAGTGGAGCAGGGCAAGACAAGAGTCATGCCCCCCACATGAAGCAGAGTATGGCCCAGAAAGCGCTGAGCTCTCCCTGACCCTGTTCTAGAACTGGGAACTTCCCAGCCATGCATGGCAGGATGCTGAGCAGGCTGCAGGCAACTTGCTGGCACAATCACCACTCCCGGGGGTGAGAATGCACGTGGTGCCCTGGCACTAGCCTCTGACACCTGCGCCTTGCTCCACTGCTGTCCGTGGATGTGCCCAGTAATGACCAGAAGTGCTATTTTGGGAAATCAATTCAACACCATTTTCAGGTTCATAGATATTTCAGATGAAAAAAAACCTATTGGGTCATTTGTCCATCCCTCCTGCCAGAAAAGGATTATGGGAGCTGTTGATACTGAATTTGTGTCAGTCTTTCCAGGTGACCTCTTTGCAGCAGTATAAATACATCAGCTGCAGATTGTTCCTTACTTGCAGCTTCTGAATCATACACACCACTGCTAACAGAGCTTGGGGGGGGGAAGCAGGGAGCAGCCAGGTACAGCTTTCCAAAGAACAGGGCAAATCTGTGAGCAATAAATTAAATTCCTCCTCATCAGACTCCTATATTTACAGGAGAGACTGAGACAAGAGAATGTCTTCATTACGTTCCTAGTGCCTGCAAGACAAATCAGTGTTCCCAGTGCTGGGAGTGGATATGTTAAGCTGAATTCATGATTTTGTTAGTCAAGACAAATATCCGGAACTTTCAATTCTGTCCCTGCAATTTGATGAGGAAGCAACAATCTTGCCTTTACATCCTTAAATATCATTGCCTTCTGGGGATTGGCAAAGCTCCTTTGGTGGTTCTTAAAAGTTGGTTCTTAAATTGCTTTTAGGAAGTACACAGGTACAGCTCAAATTGCAGAACCCAGTGTTCACTTTGTAATGCAAATACTCAGACTAGAAGAGACAGAAGTGAGCTCCTTTCCACCCTTCTTCAGGAGTGACTTACCTGAGACTGCAAGGGTTAACATGGCGCAGAGCTGTTGGGAAGGAGAAGAGAAATGGGCCCCAGTAGCATACATTTGTTCTCTTTTCCTTGCTGAGCCTCGTTTTCTTATGCCAATTTTTTCTTGCTAGCAGCTAATTTCTCTTCTGGACTCCTCTAATGTTTCCCTTGCGCAAGAAACTACTGGCTCCTGACAGAGGTCGCGGCGAAACTCATTAAAAGTGCAGACTCGCATCACCTCCCCTGAGGAGCCTAAACTCACATAATGCTGGTGGGCTGGGAAGTTTTATAAAATACCTTAATGTGATGCTGCTGTTAGTTAAACGCCACGGGCAGAATACATAAACTAGAAACCATCTCTCCTTGCTGGACCCATAGGATGATGGATGTGTATTTGTTCCCAGTGCTCTCAGCACGTCCCACCTCCTGTGCTAATTCAGCATTCCTGCAGGGCCGCCTTTGCTGTGACAGCAAGGGCTGACAGTGCCCAGCGCCGCAGGGTAGCAGTGGCATTGCAGGGGACGCCCTGGGCAGCACCCTGACAGTACGGAACTGATACTGGCAGTTAATACACTTGGACAAAGAAGCAATTGCAGCAAAACCAGCGAGATCGATCTTGTTATCGTGGCCAGCAGCAGCTCCAAATGGACTAGGAGACTACAGGAAGCTGACCGCTAACTTGGATGTTTTTCAAAGCATACAGTCCCTTTTCTTTAATGAAATATTCCTTTCAATTGGTGTTTATTTTTTTTCAGCCACCTGAGCAAACGCAATAGCAGATGGAGCCTGTCTCTTCTCCCAGCATGTTCACAGCTGGAATGTGCAAAGCTGTAATCTCTGTTTATAAGAATATTGGTAAATATATTTACATTCAGTATTGCTGTGAAGTCTGAGTGGTAAATAATGATGATCTCAATACACTGAGATGGTTGGCAAGGTATTAGTGATCTGGGCTACAATGCCTTTCTGTCATACTGCAATACCAGAAGATTTCTTTAGGTATATACATGTTTGATGCATTAATATGCTTAACAAAATCCAGGATTTTACCAGTATGATCCTTCTACATAATCCTGAGTTCCTTTATATACACTTGGTTTTCCAAAAGGATAATTCGTGAAATGATACTGTTAGTGTGACATAGCATAGTTTGCCATTGAGTATTTAAGGTCTTGATTACTTGTGAGCTACAGTTTGGTAAAAAGAATCCAACAACTTGGGTATCCTTTTTATTATGTCAGATTTAAAGAAAACATCTGTTCTGGGCTCAGCCTTTCAGTAATGACCTCAGTATGTGAGGGCACCAATTAAACGTGGTGTTGACACAAGCTCGTGAGGTTTTGTTGTGCCTGGGGAGATGGGGAGGTGGTAATCAGATGACCTGGAGGACTGAAGTAGCTGGAATCAAACTGCAAGCAGCAGCACAAGGTGGAGGACCAGGTACCAGGGGACTAATAACAGGGTAAACCTCAGAGTGCATCAGCCTTAAGCTGCAGAGGAGGAGGAGCGCCTGGTGCAGCAGCCAAACTCAGGATCACTATGTGCTGGCACTGGGATGCCTCCAAATGGTGCCAGGGACAGGGGAATATGGGACTGTGCTATCACTGGTACCACAATAGTTTGGTACTATAATTTACTAATACAATAAATATTGCAGATTATCAATACATTGAGAGTGAACATAAAATGGAGCAGTGAAGCAAACCTTCCATCCGCCTTTGGAGTGGATTTTGACCCATTTCTGGCACAGCTACCGGTTACTGCAATGGATTAGATCTGATAAACCAGCTTAATACTGGCTGGGATCTGCCCCACTTGCCTTTGAGGGCACCACGTACATCACCCAGACCTCTCCATCAGAGCCCACCACCCAGGCTTGCTCTATTGCTGAGAGGAGTGAGTGTTTTAGGAGCTGAAATATGTCTGATCTATTTTTGACAGCTTCTCTGGGATAAGATGTATCATGTCGTGGAAGTGCCTATTTCACTCTTTTGCTAGACGTCTACATCTGCTCCGAAGACTCCCACCCTGCCTGCAGCCAGCAGGCTCAGCTGAGTAAATGCAGCCAAGCTGACTAAGGGGAAGTTTTGCTAGACACATTCCTCCCCACCTATTACTACTGACATTCAATATACACAAGTATTTTAAAAATTTCATTTACTTTTGGGGGGAGGTACTATTTATTTAGTTATATTTTCATTCAGAATCCCTTATAGGTTTGAGAGGTGAATTTGTATTTGGATTTTTGAATGGCAAGTATCAGTTGAAATCTTCATTGTTTAAAAGCAAGTATTTTTGCTGGAAGCTGTTTAGGAACTGAGTTCCTTTAAAAAAAAATAACAAGGTTTTTAGTTATTGTGGATGTTTGAACACTTGTTCTTGGAAAACTGGGATTTTTCAGAAGAAATACAATGATGAAGGGATTTCTAGCCCTGGTCCAAATTAAATAAGCTGGCTGTGAATGGTTGTGAGAATCCCCGTTGCAAGTGTTGGCTCTAATTCTGACTGACACATTCTTCATTTCAGCGCAGCAACAACTGAGAACAAGCAAGATTTTCACATCAGTTGTCTTAGTTTTACACTGGTTACAGCAAATTCAGTTGCTGCTTCAGTCATGTCTCATAAGCAATTAAAACCCAATTTGCAAAGTAGATAATGCCTGTCTGTGTTCCTGGGGTGATGTTACCTGTTTGTGCATTGGGATTCATGCTCCCAAATACCCCAGAACAAGCACATTTGGGAACATTGAGCGTGTACATTGAGGACCAGAGCCTGAAGATGTACCAGTGCTTCCAAGAGAAAGCCACAGGCAATTTTTCTTGGAAACCAAGAGAAGAAAAGAGTGCATGTGACAGGTTTCTTACTTCTGACTGTGATCGTGGCCCATCCTTCACCATCACTGAAACACCAGCTCTGTCTCAAGCAGACAGCCATTACTTATTACATCTGAATCTTGCTGTTATTTTGAGGTTTCAACATTAATTTTGTTGGACTCCATCATGTTGCTTGAGGTGTTTTGAGGCAGTTCAGGTGTACACAGCAGTCTCCAGGCAGTGCAGACCTTCCCTTCTGTTCTTCCTCATCAGAGGAGGGGATGCTTCAGTCCCATGTTCACCCAGGCAATCCTCACTCACTGAAGTCCTGCTGAAGTAAATGGCAGCAGCAGCAAAAGTACAGATCTGTATAACGAGATGGATCACTCTGGAAATTTTTGCCATCAGAAGAAAGCCAGCTCTCTAGATTTCTGCTTTTTATATTCATGAAAGATGGGAGAACCGCAGAATGAAAACAAACACCATGCATAATTTAACAAATATTCACTGCAGAAATATTTTTAAGATCACCTGCAGAAACCCCAGAAAAATGTGAATAATTCATGTGGAAAACAATAGAGCCTTCATGCAGTTTGCCACACTGCCTGTCTGGCTGATGGTACTGCTGATGGTACAGCTCTGATGCAGCTGAGCCCTGCACTGGAAGGGAATTTCTTCTTACAGTGCAGTGGTGGCAGTGTTTTCAGTGCCATGCTCAGGCTCACGAGCTCATCTGCAGACCCGTTTCCACTACATCTGCTTCCTCCCTGTCCTGAGAGCCCAGTCGTGTGTGTTTAGGAGACCCAAATTCAGGCTGTGTTCCACTGGCATCTGCCTGGGTATTATTTCCATCCTGTTGTTGCTTGCTTTGGCACAGAGAAAATGTTGCTAAATGAACCTATTTGAGGGGGTGGGATTTTGGGTAAAGGATGGATGGAAAAGAGTGGAAGTTCTGTTGGGATGTGACATCTACCCACATACACCTGCTTTGAAATGAAAAGTTAAAATACAGAAGGCCGACAATCAGATATTCGAGCAGAAGATTGGTTGGGACTGGCATTCCCTCAAAAGCAATATCCTGTGCTTAAAAATCAGCCTATACCAGCTTCCAAGAAAGAAGAAACCTGGATGCTGCTATTACTTGGTAGTTCCCTCTGACTAAAATGTCTTTTGTCCCCGTATTAAATGTGAAGGGGGTGTTATGCCCTGAGAAATGAGTGTTCATATTCATCTCAAACCTCATGGGTTTTAATCCTTAGCAAATAATCACTTCCACCAAAATGAAATAGAAAGCTTTTCTTAAACAGATGCCAGGATTCCTGCATTCCAGTCTGGGCATAAGGTTTGATGTTCTTCCAGTTTCAAGTCTTTGAAAATATAGACCCATAGTGAAATAAAGGCAATGAAAAGCAACCAAAACTAGGCCTTTTGGCAAAAATCTTCATAGTTTAATTTCAGAGACCAAAGAGGGAAAGAGCTATTAGGTGTTGCAGAGTGCAGGAGAGAGGCCATCATCATCATAGCTGGGTTAATGCAAAGCCATGGAGCCCTGGAAAGATGGTTTTGTTTTCTTCCCTCTCTCTGTGCCATGTAGACATGGCCTTTGAGTAACCTGGGTGTACAGCAGAAGAAATGTCAAGAGATCAAGCTGAGTTTATTTTTCTGGAAATACCCATCAAGCTGCAAGTAAGAAAAGGGCACTATCTTTTTGAGAGGGTTTAAAAATGTCCCCCAGATGCTATGGATGGTGCCATCCCCCAGATGCTATGGTGCAAATGCAAAGCTCATGTAGTTCTGGGAGCACTGCAGGGGTCCTGGTGTTACTTTTCTTTCTGTTCTCTGAAGAGAGAAGCCAAGTAGAAAAATTAGCTACACTTTTAAATTCTAATTGCAACACGTGTAGGCTTTTCTGTTGGCTTTATTGTGTTGCAGGCACTTCAGTTGTTACAAGAATGGCAATCACTTTAGGATTTGTAAGAAACTTGGCCTTATGAGGCACCTCTGTCAGGAAGAGCAGCAGGTAAGTCCTCCATAGCACCATTTATTCATGTGGTTGTAGCCATTAATTATATTCACTGGAAGCCAGATGTATTTAAAAGAGCAAGATGCCAAAACCTGAGGGTTTTTACTAGGTAAAAATGGTGAACAAAACCTCCCTGGTTACTTGAGAATTGCCTTAAGTTACACAGATGTAATTAAAATTTAATTTTCAGTTAAGAGGAAGGTTAATCATTATTCTTTTACGAAGAGCTAGTTTTTAATTAGAGAAGCCAGTTTCTGCTTAGCACATTTAAGACTTTGTGTTGAATGAAGTGTTATGGACTTGAATACTGCATCCCTCCCCACACTGTTTCAGGGCTGTACAGGCACTGGGTACAGGAGAGAGCAACATGCCTTTGTGGGATCTTCCAGGCAGGCACTCCTGATCTCTTTGCAAACATGACTCAGTATCTGGAGGTGAGATCATTATGTATTGTTAACACTTGTTGGTTTCTTGGTGGCACAGAGAGACTAAGGGATTAAGGACTGCATCTTGCACCTCTTCCATGTTGTGCATTGGGGTGATGCAGAGCCCAAGCAGTACAGCTCTGTGTGCCTGCACAGCCAATTGGCTGCAGCTGTTGTCCCAGACTTCCCCAGCCTGGGCCATGCTCCTTCCAAAGGGAGAGAGGGCAGAGATGTGCCCTCCCCTCCAGCCAACCAAATTGGCAATGGGCAGTAGCTCCATAGGCATGTGTGTATGTACATGGGAGAAGATGGAGGGACACCCAGCACCTTTCTGGGACCACAATGGGACAGGGACCAAACCTGTCCAGCATCTAAGTCAAAGTGGATGCAGAGAATCATCCCAGCTGCATGATCCTCAGCCCTTCTTGTCTTCACAGATAGTCCAATCAGTTTCCACCCATGTTCGATAAGGCAACAAGGGTCTGGTTTTCAAAATATGTTTGGCTTCCACAGATTGTGTCAATGAGCTCAGCACAGACAAGTGGTATGGGTCCTCAGACACCAACAGGTTTCCTCTTTGCCCTTGAGAGTGAGTCAGGTCTCCCATTCCCACCCCTCCTTCTCCATGCACTGTGAGTCTCCAGTTCCCGTATATCCTAGGTGTTTGTTCAGGCTGAGGGCATGAAATACTGGGCTGGCAGCAAAAATGCAGGCAAGTATGTACTCTCAAATCCAAAAGGCAAAGATAAAATCATAAAACCATAAAACTCTTTCTCCATAAAACCTTTGACTGCAAAGTCCTGCTGCAAGCCCCTGCCAGGGAAGTGTGAGTGAGCTTCTGTGTGTGAAGAGCAGAGATCCCCTGGGAAAAGACTTCTTCTGTAATTCCCACCTTCTTTCAGTGTCTATTCACTGTTAATTATTTTTTCAGACTCTACCCATTTCTCCTGTCTTTATTCCCCAGGCAATTGCTTGAGGCACTTGAAGGTTAATGGGCCATGTGCTTATTTTTAGCTCTGCATTACTTTAACACAGGAGAACCTGGCTGATGGCAAATAAGCACCTCTAGCCAGCACGAACAATTTCTGCCTCCAGTGCTCTTCCAGATATTATTTCTTCTTTCTTTACAATGAAGTGACAGCAAATAGCTGGTGACCTGCTGCACAAGATGCAACACGTGCACTCTTGCATCTCTTTGACAGGCGCCTGCAGGCAGAGGCTTCCTGGAAGGGCAGAAATGCTTCCAGCAAATTGTGGTGCACCAGCTTCCACCCCTACGGTGGGTGTCCAGAAACAGAAGAAGATGAAAGAACACTCCAAAATGGACACCATTCTCATTCCTCTGTATAGACTGTATACTACAAACCCAGAGTGCCTGTTGGTTCACAGTCCTCCTTACTGAGGGGAAGGCACAGGGCAAAAGGGCCATCATCCACCATGAGAAGCGCAGGGGGCACCACCAGAGCTGCAAGCTTAGTGCCTGCCCTCCTTCGGGGGCAAAAGGAGATGGTGTCCAGCTGCAGGAGCTTTCACCTCTCCTCTGAGCAGCCACGTGTTCACAACTGCTGTTTAGCCTTGGTGGTTTTAACTCATTTTGATTCTTTTTGAGGGTCATTTCAGAAGCATATGGGAAACCTGCGGTGGCCAGTCTGGCTCAGCAATGGCTCGGGTGCTGAGGCACAAAAGCAGAAGAGGCACCTTCGGCACTACACCTTCCCCTTGTCCCCTCGTCCGTCCTTGCCCACTCCACCATGCTGAGGACCACACTGATGCCTTGCAAAATGGCCCATCCACAGCCTCACAAGGGGTTGTGCAATGGGCTTAGGAAATTGCTTGCCTGTCCATTCCTCGGAAACACAACAACCTCACAAAATCAATATATGGGAACACTATTTGAAATCTCCTTGAAAACACACGCTGTGTGAAGGGCTCACCAGCTGCACAGTTTCCCTTACGGCTGCTTAACCTGTGATGTTTTGACTGGGGCTGTGATGGGCAGCACTTTTTAGTGGCCACATTTGCCATGGTCCACGCTCTAGAATCTTCTACTCTGGAAGAAGCGTGCAATCATGCTGGCATGACACCAGGTTTTCCACAGAGCTGTACCCACTAGTGACAGAAGAACAAAGGATTCGTATAGCTTAATGAAGTGGAACAGGGCTTATTCCTGTAGCACTGCAGTCACTGTTTAATGTGGAGCATGAATTTTGCCCAATGGGATACTCTTCTTGGGCTTGCATCTGTTTTATACCCTGATTGGTGTGTGTCGTGCTTTTAAACCTGAAGGCTTTTCCTTGGCTAGTTCTCATATTGATGTGGGGTCTGAAGTGACACTGTCACAGCTTTCCCTAAAGGACTTCCAAGACATTTTATACACCATGCGTGGTCCCCTGCCAATGACATACCCAGCAGGCAGGGGTAGCAACATAGCCTTGCTGTGATATAACATTGCAGCCCAAATACATGAAATACACAGCTTCTGAGGCTGATTTTCTAGCCCTGGCAGCTTGCTGATTGCACAGGCAAAACCTGTAGATGAAGGCTGTATGCTGCACTCCCTCTTTGCAGGAGAGTGACACTGAGCAAGTGTCAGGAAAAGCGTGAGCCAGGGCTGCTCTCACAGGCAGAACTTGGCTCGTGCTGTACAGGTCACCCCAGGACTGGGCAGCATCAGCAAGGAGAAATGCCTTCTGGCAAGCTCCCCATTTGGCAGGCAGGTCTGCACAGTTATCTTTGGTTCTGAAGGACTTTCTTCAAAGCAGGCAGTGGGAAAAACACCACCTGTGGCTTGGGAGCTCCTGGCTTCCTCCTTGCCTTCCCTCAGCCCCCACTCCCAGAGTGATATCTGGGATAAGGCAAGGATCATCTCTCTCCTCTCAAGGCAGCAATGAAGTGCAAAAGGGTAAGGGGACAAACTCTGGGATTTCACCCAGGAAAGGGGACCGAGGCTTTAATGTGGGGCAGAGGTATGGAGCCGCAGAAGCTGTGTGGCCCTCCTGCTGTGCAGCTGGACAAGGAGGGGTGTGCAAGCTCCATCTATTTTTGTTCCTCCAGTTGTGGGATTTTAATAATGCATGATTTGGGAAAGTGCTGCATGCAGCAATTACTCATAAAGTACATCCAACTCAAGTGTGAATGAATACCAAAATGTTAAGCTTGCCCTTAGCCCTTAATAAGGAGCAAGTTGAGACCCATTTGGATCCCTGATTTCAAGCGAGGGTTCAGTACCAAAATGCATTTGACACATTTGCCAGCTCTGTAGGTTGTAGAAGTTATTTGCTGCCACTGCATTTTCAGTCCATGTCCTGGCTCTGGGAGCAGAGTTGTCAGATGTGATCTCAGGCAGGGGGCATCTCTGGTTAGCTGATGGCTGGTGGCTGGCCTCCAGATGTTAAAGTGATGAGATGGGCTTGCAGAAGATGCTGGGAACTCTTGTCCCAAAGCCAACCCCTCAGGGAAAGCACAGGGACTGCAGCAGGAGAAGGATTCATCCACTCCTGTCACCTCCACCCATTTCACTTTCCAGGGATGAACACACATGCTGGGAGGACCTATGTGCAAAGCTTTTCTCTAAAGGCCAGGAGGGAAATATCTCACTGACCTGGATGGCTTTTGACCACATTTTGGGTTCATTAACTTGTGAAACCTTACTAAGGTGGAAACTCATCTCCAGTGGAAACCAGCTCGTTCCGTGAAAACTATTTTGTAAATTTTTGCAGTGCATTTTATGCTCTCTTTTTATCATTTTGGAGCAGGAGATGCTCCATGACAGATGCTCTTCCATCTTCTTGCTCTCCTTCCCCGCTGTTGACAGTGGTTCGGATCCACTGAGGGCAGAAAAGCCACTCAAGAACTTAGATTTTGAAATATAATGCTTAGAAATTAAATAAAAACTTACACAGAGGTTAGCCAGTTTCCTGTAATTGATGACAGTCCATTAGTTTTATTAATGAGCATTTCAACTAAGGAATGCATTTTCTGAGTCTGTAAAGTACCCTCTGTATTTTCCTGAGTTCCCTCATAGTCTTATAATTATAGAAGCCTGATGTGTTTTTATCTCCATAATGTAATTGCTGGCTGGAATCAGGAAGCCATAGGTATGTACCGTGATCCCATGTGCATTATACCATGGCCTGGGTTTTTTTGTCTTCTGTGGCTTCAGAAATAGGTCACTGCTGAAGACCATCATCAAATCCTGGTGTTACAGTTTATGCACCACATTGTGGGGATCTGATGGGACTGGGGGAATCCTCATTGCAGAGGGGTTCAACTAGATGACTTTAAAAGGTTCCTTCCAACCCAAACTATTCTGCCCTGGCCTCTGGGTCAATGACCTTATTCTCAAATGTGGTTTATGTTGCTGAGGATTAGGCTAATAGCATAGAATCATAGAAAGTTTTGGATTGGAAGGGACCTTAAAGCTCCTCCAGTTCAACCTCCTGCCATGGGCAGGGACATCTCACACTAGACCAGGTTGCTCAAAGCCCCGTCCAACACAGCCTTGAACACTGCCAGGGATGGGGCAGCCACAGCTTCTCTGGGCGATCTGTGCCAGCGCCTCACCACACTTATAGTGAAGAACTTCCTACTGATGTATACCCTAAATCTGTCCTCTTCCATTTTAAAGCCATTCCCTTATGTCCTATCCCTACACGCTCTTCTGAAAAGTAACTCTCCAGCTTTAGTTAGTCCTCTTTAGGCTGCTCTAAGAATCTGGAAGCTGCTCTAAGATCTCCCCTGAGCCTTCTCCAGACTGAACAACCCCAACTCTCTCAGCTTCTCTTTTCCCAGGAGAGGTGCTCCAGCCTTCTGATCATCTTCATGACCCTGCTTTGGGCTCACTCCAACAGCTCCACATCCTTCTCTTGTTGGGAGCCCCAAACCTAAACACAGTATATGCTGGAAATTTTTGCAGGGGTGTGTTTGTGCCACCAGGCTGCTTCTTGGGGCCACTGCAGATGGAGAGCCAGCACTGCTGCAGGATTTCAGTGATGGTGATGAAGTACGGTGCCTCCTCAGAAACAGGGAAAGTGAAGGAAAACATTCACACACAAGGTGTTGGCCCATCAACATCAGTAAGAACAGGGTTTTCCTGAGGGGGTCTCCTTGGAGCCATGTGAAGAAAGGGAGAAGGAGAGGGCACATAGCACTGCATAGACCAGCACTCTATGGCAGAGGGGACACAAACTAATTGTTGGAATTGCCAGTTAAAATATCAGACCCCAAGCAAGGGGATACATTGCTTGCCAGGCCCCCATACATGCGAGTTTGTGCAAAGGGAGGAATGATGATCAGGATGACAGGATGCCATAAAGGCTCTGCCAGCTATGTTGGATGTCCTCTGCACAGGGTCCCCATCCTAGGGCACTTGATGTGGGTTGCAAACCCAGGTGTCAAATGCTGGAGCATGGCCCTACTGCAGAGCCAAAACCAGTAGGCCATTTTGCAGGCGCAGTGGTGTAGGCAGGGGTCAGTGGGGGATGTACTTCTATATAGGTACATTCTATGTACCTATACACACTTGGTGCACAGTGCTACACCCACCTCTAGTTCCTTGCCACCTTTCAGCTGGAAATGAGCATTACCTAAGTGGTTTGAAGGTGCCTTAAAATAATTCCCCCAAACTGAAGAGAGAGATGCTGAAGAGCACTTTGTGATGAATAAATGATGAGACAAAAAGGAACAAGAGCTAGTATGCAGGTGCACCCCATCACACGCACAGGCAGAGTTCTGCCCTGCCACCTCCTCACCTTTACCCTTTAATTTTATACTCATATGAATAGGTACCCTATACTTGAATATACCCTATAGTCTAGTTTTATAAGCCTTTAAAACATCACTTCCATCTTCCTAGTACTTGACCAAAACACACTGTGCAGCGTGACCCCCTTTTGAGATCATTTAGTTACGCTCTTTCTTAGCAAGGCTGAGTCTTGGCACACTATGGCTGGCCAATTGCTAAGTGCTTTTTTATCATAGAATTGTAGAATAGTTCAGGTTGGAAGGGACTTCTTTGTCCCTCTGCACAGCAATGAAAGGGGTGCACGGCACTCTCTGGGCCCCATCCCACAGCCCCCAAATACATGACAGCTCCTGCTACCTTCGTGTAAGTGCAAACCACAGGATCGGAGCCTCAAGGGCTAGAAAATATGCTAGTGTTAACTTTTATTCACTCTCATTTGATAAATAACTGCTGCGAAGGAGGCAGCGGGCAGCAGTGCTTGGGGAAGGTGAGCAAGAGGATGGTGGGAAGGAAGGAGTGGACAGAGCTTGTGGCAGGAGGTCCGAACTCCAGACCTGGAGCAGCTCAAGCGGTATGTGCTGCACATCACAGACAAGCAAGAGGTGAGGAGACAGCGGTGGGTTTAATTTAACAGGGAAACCTGTTATTTTTGCAAACTGCTACCTGTCATGTTTTCCCTGTTTGCAGCATGAGTGTCATTTGTGGCCAGAGAGAGCTCAAGTGCTTGTAAGTCCCTGGGCAGGAGCAAAATGTCTCTTCTCTTCCTCCCAAGTGCTCGACCCTTGAGGAGCAGCCATTCCCTAAACACAGTGAGCCAAAGTCAATAGGATCCGACACTGTGGGTGTGCTTCCCCCAGGATGGTAGCACACTTTCTGCAAGCAATATGCACATCTCCCCAGCCCCATCTGAATTTCCTTGCAATAGTTTGCAAAGTCTTTGGGGTAGGGGTCATCACTGGAACACAGCCCCTATATGGTCTGCATTAGGGATAACCCAGCATCAACAGGAGATACTCATTTTCCAGAAAGTTCACTGATGCACACTCCTTTCTTGGGTGATGCATTATTAATGGACTCTACATGCCTTTTCTCTGCAGTCCCTGTTAAGTTCATTACACACTTCCTCATTTGTAGAGAAAGAGGAGCTGAATGAGCATGTCACCAGCCTGTCACTTCTTCATTCCTCTCTCTGCCTCTGCCCGTCCTTTAATAGTCTGAACCAATTTTAGAAGTCTCTGATGCCATTGATAATCCATTGCCTCTGAGAACTAGAGGGCTATTGAACAGTCAATGTGGGCATGCTGCTCACTGCATGGAGTCACTAGCACTGGCAGTGTTGATGCAGAGCTGATCATGTGCTGTACATTCTGCTGCAGCTGCTTCAAAAATGCCATTTTTAGTCCTTTTATTTTTAACTAGATTAAACTGACAGCTCCCACACCTTTTAAAGAGATGTTTTAGGCTGCGTTGAATGCAGCTATTGCGTACAGAGGTACTGAATACGCAATGAGAGAAACAGGATGAATTTTTAAAGCCCTGGTGCCCTGCAAAGAGGGAGCTTGTGATCTGCCTTGGTGCATTTCAGTCACGCAGCACAGGGCTGTGCTTAGCCTGGCCCTCAGTTCAAGCAGTGGCAGATCTTGTCCTCCCTGCAAGGAAGCAGAAATGAGGGCTGTGAGCCCAGGCATCCCCTGCAGCTACCCTCTGCATCCTTGTTTTGACTAAACATGCCATCACCTGAATAAAGAGGCAGTTCTGGTCCAGCTCCATCCCACCTCACTGCTGAGGCTGTGAACATCAGCACTGTGGGCCCTGCAGATGGGAGGCAGCACCCGGCCCGGCAGCAGGAGCTGCAGATGGCAGCTGGGCTCTGTGCCTGGTTCACTACAGTTGGACCTGAACTAATGAAGAAAAGACACCCAAGTCCTTTCCTTGAAGTCACTGCTGAACTCCCCTGATTGGGCAGGAGCTGCAGTAGTGAGGAAGGACAGACACAATATCTTTGCCTCCTCTGTCAGTGAGGGGGAGGAAAACAAGACATGGGTTAGGCAGTAGCAGTCATTTTTCTCCTTCTTGGTAGCTGGTGCAGCACTGTGCGTTTGACTTTTGGCCTGGGAACAGTACTGATAACACCGATGTTTTTAGTTATGGCCAAGGACTTTCTGAGCCTCATGCTCTGCCAGGGAGGAGGGGGAGCCGGGAGGAAGCAGAGACAGGACACCTGA